>JARVZY010002423.1:0-77000 GCA_030686995.1 Artemisia argyi | reverse complement strand
AATGGTTGTCGACATGGATCAAATGGTTTCTTTTCGGATCTTTAAAGATAACCAAATACTTTGGTCCACATTGTTTTAGACCCAATTCGTGGCGCTCAAACTTTTTTTCCATTTCTTTAAGTTAGCAAATTTTGATTTCTGTCAAATACAAATATTTTCAAGTAAAAAAACTTTTTTTTTCCTTCCTATTATGCTCAAATTTTAATGGTCTTCACAAAAACAAATGTGTCAAACTCGAGTTCCCTATTTCATTTATAAAAAAATACTTTTTCTAACTTTTGTCATGATGATACACAATTAGAACATTCAATGAACATAAGTTTCCTTGTTTAAATGTCACTTGATATTAATAATTTCCTAATTTGCTTTCATTTACCATGTTTAATATTGTTTTATATGAAAATTATCATAATTTAGGAAACTAATATGTTCAATTAATACACATAAACATATGTCCATTGTGGCACATATTAGAAAATCTCTATAAAAAAATCTTACTTCGCAATTAAATGATATGTATATTCGCATAGTTTTAGTTTTTAGTATATTTAGTTATTACCGAACCAATACACGGCAACTGAAATTATTAATCGTAAAACCGCTAAAATTTACATCGTCGCACAAACACTTTCCGTATATAATTATCGCAAAATAATCACAAAAATATCCGCTGCAACGCAGCGGGCGCCTCCTTCTTGTTAAGATATCACTGGGCGAAATTTGATATGCCATGAAACCAACGTTTTCGAAGACTTGTATGATTCATGCTCTATTATGTACCCAAACCGCCCTTCATTTTTAGGCAAATAAAAGTGAATGCACATAAAACATGTCTTTTTTTTCGAATATTTTATTTATATAATAAAAGAAAACCCCAAATGGAGACTTTCTGTTAGGATTATGAAAATCCATGTTAAAGACTCGGTCACCCCTTCTTGCCTCTTGCCCAAACCACAATCACATACGATCATGTAGGCGGTGTGAACCAGCAACCTCCATTAGTTCATCCAACAATGGGAACTCTTCCATTGGGAAATGTGTGAGAAATAGGGCGGTTGGATATGTTTATTGGTTAAAGCACAAAAGTAAATAACGTCTCAGTGAAGAGACGGTCAAGGGTTTTAATAATGGAATTGTTTTCACTATTGGTCCCTCAGTTTGTCTATGTTGCCGTTGGTATAGTTAAAACTCCCGCCCATTATTAAGTTGAGTGTTCACATTTGGTCCCTCAATTCTGACTTTAGATAGTCAAACTTCAAATAGAATATGACATTTACAATTTGACTCATGAATTGCAACGTTGCTTTCTAGAGTTATATGTGTATGCTACTTTCAACTATGATTTTCCAAAAGTTCCAACTTGGATTTTCTAAAAGTTTCAACCACAAATAGAAATTTGAATAATGGAATTTTGACTTTCAAAAGTCAAATTGTCATATCCATAACACACATAATATTTCAAAAGTTCCAACAACACAGTATATGGTTGCATTAATGTTTTACAAGATAAACATTAATATTGTAAAACCTCGCAAAAATCCATATAATTAAATACGTTTAATTATATATTAATCTTCGTCATTATTTTTAATCACCATTTTTACGAGGAAATTTAAAATTTTGCTTATTATACTATATTTACGAAATCACGTCATCCCATAATTCACCAAACGACAAAACAAGTTCTCGACACGTTTAATAAAATAAATATTTCACCTAATCCTAATTTAATACTAATTACAAAACTAAACAAGCCCTTAATAAAATTTAAAGCCCAACACCACGCCTAATTCATTTCAGCCCAAATTCTTTCTTTTTTTCTGCGTACTGTTCACCAGCCCACCAAGGGCCCAACTTCCTTTTAAAATTCCAGTTTTCATTCGAGCAGATCCTCTCCAAAATGCCTCTGTATTTTTCGATTTCTAAACACAACATGTTCATATTTTTGTATCTCCTAATTGTCTACCCACCAAAGAATTAGGACGCCAAATTTTAGCTTCTAAGACGAACGTTTGATACGTTTAATAGAGGCAAAGTGTTTGGCCAAAAATCAACCCACTCGACACGTATTAAATCCAAGACTTAGCCATTTCGACTCCAACTTGATTCCCCCCTCCTCTAATATTCTTCCTAGCCTAGATACATGATATTGAACAAGTTTTTATCAGCCTAGATCAAGCCTTACTCGTTAAATCAATTTGTGTATATAAATAAAATATGAGTCGACATATGAAATAATAAACCAATTCACATTTTGCTTCCCTCACTCACACAAACATCTTAAAGTCATGATATGCAGTAAAAATCTCAATATAATATCCCCACATCTCTGACTCTCAATAGTTAGAACATGTGTTAATGATTGGAACTCAATATGTAATCGTACAATATATATATAAAACGTATAACTCCTTTCTTCATCACCACCTCTCCCACACAACTCCTTTCCATATTTTCTTAGTCTCTCTTCATCATTTAGAAGCCCCAAGATGACCAGAAGTTATCATCCTTTCCGGTGGAAGATTATTCGCAATATAGTGTGTATATATATATATATATATATATATATATATATATATATATATATATATATATATATATATATATATATATATATCGTATAAATGATTATGGCGAGTTGTGTTTTCCCCGTGTGTTTTCATTCATCTCCTCGACTCTCTACCCACCTTAGAGGTGTAGTAAGTCGTCATCAACCTCTCTTGAATTCATTCCATACGTTATTATATGTCCATGCACCACAAACGTGACTAGACTCTATCTTGGAAGGTCTAGGAGTCACGTAGCACACTTGTTTCACGTTTATTTTTACGTTACATGCATCACACAAACTCATTTTGAACTATATATCAAATGTATAAAAATGTTGCAAAACATAGAAATAATTCTAAGTCTTTTACTAATAAAAATTTGTCCCAAGTCACTTATAAAACCATCTTTTATCTCACAATTTAGCGTAACAAACATGTCATATTTTTACACCATCTAATAGACACCATGGCTAGCTACAACTTTCGTATAAATAACATGTAAAAATAACCACGTCTTGACACTCTAAATCGACCAAAGTAAATTGCAAAACTCGTATGTACCAAAAACACTTATAAATTTTCTAAGTCTTTTTACCCAGAAAATAGTTTCAGATCGCGACCAAAATGACCCTTTAAAACTCAATCCGACTTAATAACCACCCAATATTTTTACACAACCTATTTCTCCTTGATACAAGCTACAAGTTTCGTGTTTATACTTTGTAATAATAAGCTCGTTTAGACCCTTTAAATTGGCCAAAGTAAACCACAAAAACTCATTTTTCAAAAACTATTTATAAAGCTTAATGGACTGAAAAGCCCAATAAGCTGAAAATAAGCTCTCCATATAAGCTGGACCAAAAAGCTATTTTGATATGATTTTATGACATTAAAAATGAGTCTAGGGATAAGCCCGACTTGTCTCAACGCTCACGGATCGTTAAACGCTAACGGGCCTTTAATTTAGCTCCTTAAAGCCCATTTATTGAAAAATAAGCTATTTTTGTAAATAAGCAGTTGAAATAAGTTTTAATAAGCTTCAATAAGCTCCAGAAATTTTAATATAATTTTTCCCATAATTTTTGTAATTTCGGACTAAAAATGTAACGCGATGACACCTAAAAGGACTAAAAATGCAAAACCTTAAAAACTTGGACAAAAACTGTCAAAACAGAAAGTTTAGGATAAAATTTGATATTATTTAATATTCCAAGCTTAGATTGTAATATTGGACATGTAGTGGACTATAATTGTAAATTATATATAAAAAGGACTAACGGTGTAACGCTAACGCTGTTAGTATAAAAAGTGTAAAAATTGGAAAAGGACAAGGACTACATATAATCTATTTGACATTCTTATTTTATTTTCCATTTTTCGGCAACCATCATGTCATATGCATTTCTATTACGTTATATATATATATATATATATATATATATATATATATATATATATATATATATATTATTTATTTTTACGTTAATTATATATATAACGATATTTAAAAAGTTAATATTATTACTTACGATTAAAAAGGTAAAACTACGATGGATATTTTAAATAAAGTATTTTATCATATCATGCATGGCATAATAATTTCACTACACATCATCTATTCGTCATAACGAATAATAATTATTCGTTATTCGTTCGTATTTACCAAATAGTATTTGGTTATATTCTCTGATAAATTTATTTATCAGGTTCCGTATCAAAGACGTTTCCATAATCGTTCCCATAAATCTCATCCTACTTTACTTTTCATCATTTCCAAATCAATCCAGGTGAGTCATAGCCCCATTTCCAATAATTGTTTTTAACTCATTGGAGGAGATACATGCTTACATATACTTTGATAACTTGATAAGTATATGAAATAAAATACATGATTTAAATCAATTTCCTAATTGATTTTAAAATAATATAATTTGTGATTTAAAATGTGATATATACAATACTTAATTGAAATACTGATACTCATATAATAATGCTTTCAATTTGATTATTGTGGTATGTGATATATATATTTTACTGATGAATTACTTGACTGAAATATTGATACTCTGATGATAATGTTTCCAATTCGATTATTGTGATATGTGATATATATATTTTACTGATGAATTACTTGACTGAAATATTGATACTCTGATGATAATGTTTCCAATTCGATTATTGTGATATGTGATATATATAGGTTACTTGCGAAATACTTAAACTGAATTTCTAATACTCAAACGATAATATTTTCAAACTGAATTTCTGATACTCAAACGATAATATTTTCAAACTGAATTTCTGATACTCAAATGATACTGTTTTCAAATTGATTATTGTGATACGATACTTGATTACATGATGTTATGCTAAATGAGCCCATTAGTCCTTGATATTGCCTAAGTTAGCTTATCGCCATATAGTCCCTCAATCTTGAGCCATTAATCACTGTAATGTGAGCGCGAATATAGTGAACAGATTCGAAACCTGTTTCGGATTGACCTCCAATCCCACTAATACTTGACAGAATGCCATTATGCATATGGTTAGTCGTATTAGTCGTGATACACTATAGTTGAGACAAATAGGAATTGGCAAATCACCTATGATAAGAGGGCAAAATCTGTCATTGATTTGATAGAACACCCCCTTTGTTAACGTCTTGCGTGTCATGAGGCTTGGTGCAATATCTATAAAGGAAAAATGTATGTTTTCAACATATATTTAGATACAGCTGTATAGGTTTGACCATACGTGAATTGTATATCTGATTGATTTAGTATTATGAGTTTCCAGCTCATATTAGGATTATTGATTCTTTATTGAATGTGATTGAATATTTATATGATTTATTTGTGAATATACTTGATACTTGTTTCATTACTGTTTGTATTTTATCAATACCAAATATTCCTGAAATCTAACAAAATAAAGGGTTTTTCCTAAAACTCTATGAACTCACCAACCTTTGTGTTGACACTTTTAAGCATGTGTATCTCAGGTAATTTTAACGGAGCAGGACAAGACACGGAGTGACATTTATTACTCTGATAAATTAAAATGGTGTAAAAATCAAATTTGTCATTTTTACAAGCCTTTATATCTTTTCATAAGATTTTAAATCAAATGGTTCATCTTTTTTCAAAATTATTATTTGAATGACAAATAACTTTCAAAACGTTTCTTTTAAATCGTTTTATGTGGTTAAAACTTCGATCCTCACCGTAACACCCAAATTACTTTTCCGCTGCGACAAACTTAAATTTGGGGGTGTTACAGATTGGTATCAGAGACAGGTTATAGAGAATTAAATGTTTTCAAACATTAAAACTATAACTACATTTTCAAAATAATGATTTTACACCATAACATTTTATGCCCTCCATGTCTGCAGACTGCCGTGCTCCATACTTTATTTGTTGAGATTATCTTACATGCTTAATAGTTACTCATATACAATCGTTATTTCATCTGTACTGTTATATCTTTAACATACAAAATACTCATAAAATATTATTCTCGGTTACTACTGTAGCATGTCTTCAGGAACGCCCGTGAATGTCAAAACAAATATCCATAATACTAATACCTCATCTATCAATAAAAATTCTCCAAATACTGAAGATCCTTACGTACAAATAATAAAATCCCAACCTAATATAGAACTCAATCCGAGATCACCTCCATCGTCACCTATTTTTTTCACCTTTACGTCAAAAACTCAGAAGAGCTACCGAGTCATATGAAGATTTGATTGGTGGTCAAGCAGCATTCGAAGTTGGACGAAGTTCAAGCTAAGAGAAGCCGTAGAAGAACGTTGAGCCAAATTCTCCGTCACCTTATAATTCATATTCCTCAATATCAGATATTTCCAAATTCTTTATTTTTCCTGACGCTCCAAATTTCTCGATACAATACATCTCAAACGATGTATCTTCACTCAATTCCTCTGAACAGAAAGTTGTACCCACTAAACCAAAAAAGTTTTTGGTTAGTGATGACAGATTTCCTAATATTCTGAAATTCTCAAAACTTGTAACCGACCTCTAATAAAAATCTCCTTTCGTTTTAACCCTCTGTTGTTAATAAATTCTTTCCATCATGACGCTTTGCATACATACCTTCATGAAAAATCTCACCATTTGTTACTCTCTTTGGTAGACAAATGACTCCTCTCATATCAATGGAGTATTAATAAAAGATCTTGTATCGTTTGTTTTGCAAAAACAATCAATCAAGTTATTAATATAATGTTGATTATAGTGAATATATTTAAATTTACCTTAAGAATACCTATGATTATTATGATACCTTATACCTACCATGATTAGGCTATAACCATAGAATTTTATAAGACAAATTTTTGGAAGAGAACTTGAAAAATAGAGAGAAGGTTATTGAACTTTAGCTTTAGTAGATAAACCCGTTTGTTCCTTAGCAATCCTATACCAAGAGTTGATAAATTATCTAAGATACTACCCAGACATATCTTGAAATTAGATTACAGTAGGGATTCAATTCAGTCTATCATAAATGAAATAATTAGATCCATATTCGTTCACTAAAGGGCCTAACAAAGTACTAAGAATATCCAGAAGTTAGTAATCAATATCATTGCAGTAATACTTGAAGTAACCATAGTTCCTCCGATTAGCAACAATAAGATGGCCATACCTTGTAAGCATAACCATGAAAGTTTTACCGATTTTAGACCAACTCACCTTAAGAGAACAATAAGAGTGACTGAACGATATATTATTACCACCCTGTAAGAATTGTCTCATGAACTTTAAGTTTATACCAAGAATATCCTAGTATTTCCTTAGAAATTCCTGACTCATCACCATATTATGAACAAAAATTTACTAAATTCTTTTGAAAATGATTAGATGCCATTCAATCATTGAGACTGAACCATCTAAAACAATTTAAAGAAAAATAAATACCATTGTTACTGAGCCAAGCATCACATCATTTGGTCCTCAATTATACATAGCCTAGCTACTTATGTATAATTTAGGAAGAATTATGTCATAAATGGAACAGTTATGTTTTCAGATTTTCTAAATAACAATCTTCATGTAAAAAAAAAAAAAAAAAAAAAAAAAAAAAAACTTTAAATTAAATAAACTATTTATAAACCTCATTTTTGACAAACTCCAATAGATATTTACACTTAATATCCATCATTTTATTATAGTAAGTCGAAAAAAAAAGTAAAAATATTAGAAACCTAAGATTTCACAAAGGTTTATGGAAAACATCAATAGCAAAAATTTTATTAGAGACCACGGAAATTAATACATAGGCGTATAATTAGCATAGGAAGTGCTATTATTACAATGATTACAATAAAAAGCGTAGAATCTTCAATAAGCTGACCCGGCATAACAATAAGGATTCCCATCAACAGTACCATAGCAAGAACCACCATAGGATGAATTACTCTAATTATTCTAAAAGATAAGTATAAGTACACCATTAGAGACAATAGCAAGCCTAGTTCTTAAACATAAAGACAAATAAGTTTTATTTCACATTTATTGAGGATTACATAGAAATATAACAAGGATACATTTTAAATAAACCTAGCTTGAGACTAGTGCCTCCATATCTTATCAACACCATATGATAGAACCGTGAGTGGTATTAGGAACCCCAAAATCCCGACCAAAACTACATAATCTTCATCCGGAACAAAAGTCAAATAGGTGGTGGCAACAACGATATATACCATTGCAATAATAGTAATTAGGCTCGGCATTTTCGGAAGTATTTAATGAGAGAAAAGGATTAAGAATAGGAAATGTGAAATGATAGGAAAATGGATGATGAAAGAATAGGAAATTAAATGGAGTATTTATAGGCTAAAAATATAGCCGTTAAGTTACTATTCACGACCGTTAATATTCACTATTCATTAGCCATTATTTTTCCACTATTTTCAATATTCACAACCCTTAAATACATCAGTTATTTTGTCTTGTATAAATACAGGTAAATCTAACTGAATCACGTTTCCTTGAATTTCGGATAAAAATCTCTCGACAACCCTCTGTTCAAAAAAAAAAAAATCTTTACTCAAGTAATCACATTAAATTTGAATTTCGGGACGAAATTCAGAATGACATGTGAGTACTGTAAAACCTCGCAAAAATCCATATAATTAAATACGTTTAATTATATATTAATCTTCGTCATTATTTTTAATCACCATTTTTACGGAGAAATTTAAAATTTTTCTTATTATACTATATTTACGAAATCACGTCATCCCATAATTCACCAAACGACAAAACAAGTTCTCGACACGTTTAATAAAATAAATATTTCACCTAATCCTAATTTAATACTAATTACAAAACTAAACAAGCCCTTAATAAAATTTAAAGCCCAACACCACGCCTAATTCATTTCAGCCCAAATTCTTTCTTTTTCTCTGCGTACTGTTCACCAGCCCACCAAGGGCCCAACTTCCTTTTAAAATTCCAGTTTTCATTCGAGTAGATCCTCTCCAAAATGCCTCTGTATTTTTCGATTTCTAAACACAACATGTCCATATTTTTGTATCTCCTAATTGTCTACCCACCAAAGAATTAGGACGCCAAATTTTAGCTTCTAAGACGAACGTTTGATACGTTTAATAGAGGCAAAGTGTTTGGCCAAAAATCAACCCACTCGACACGTATTAAATCCAAGACTTAACCATTTTGACTCCAACTTGATTCCCCCCTCCTCTAATATTCTTCCTAGCCTAGATACATGATATTGAACAAGTTTTTATCAGCCTAGATCAAGCCTTACTTGTTAAATCAATTTGTGTATATAAATAAAATATGAGTCGACATATGAAATAACAAACCAATTCACATTTTGCTTCCCTCACTCACACAAACATCTTAAAGTCATGATATGCAGTAAAAATCTCGATATAATATCCCCACATCTCTAACTCTCAATAGTTAGAACATGTGTTAATGTTTGGAACTCAATATGTAATCGTACGATATATATATAAAACGTATAACTCCTTTCTTCATCACCACCTCTCCCACACAACTCCTTTCCATATTTTCTTAGTCTCTCTTCATCATTTAGAAGCCCCAAGATGACCAGAAGTTATCATCCTTTCCGGTGGAAGCTTATTCGCAATATAGTATATATATATATATATATATATATATATATATATATATATATATATATATATATATATATATATATATATATATATATATATATATATATATATATATCGTATAAATGATTATGGCGAGTTGTGTTTTCCCCGTGTGTTTTCATTCATCTCCTCGACTCTCTACCCACCTTAGAGGTGTAGTAAGTCGTCATCAACCTCTCTTGAATTCATTCCATACGTTATTATATGTCCATGCATCATATATTATTTTTATCGAAAGTATTTAGTTTCATATATATATATATATATATATATATATATATATATATATATATATATATATATATATATATATATATATACGTACGTACAAACATATAGCACCACAAACGTGACTAGCCTCTATCTTGGAAGGCCTAGGAGTCACGTAGCACACTTGTTTCACGTTTATTTTTACGTTACATGCATCACACAAACTCATTTTGAACTATATATCAAATGTATAAAAATGTTGCAAAACATAGAAATAATTCTAAGTCTTCTACTAATAAAAATCTGTCCCAAGTCACTTATAAAACCGTCTTTTATCTCACAATTTAGCGTAACAAACATGTCATATTTTTACACCATCTAATAGACACCATGGCTAGCTACAAATTTCGTATAAATAACATGTAAAAATAACCACGTCTTGACACTCTAAATCGACCAAAGTAAATTGCAAAACTCGTATATACCAAAAACACTTAGAAATTTTCTAAGTCTTTTTACCCAGAAAATAGTTTCAGATCGCGACCAAAATGACCATTTAAAACTTAATCCGACTTAATAACCACCCAATATTTTTACACAGCCTATTTCTCCTTGCTACAAGCTACAAGTTTCGTGTTTATACTTTGTAATAATAAGCTCGTTTAGACCCTTTAAATTGGCCAAAATAAACCACAAAAACTCATTTTTCAAAAACTATTTATAAAGCTTAATGGACTGAAAAGCGCAATAAGCTGAAAATAAGCTCTCCATATAAGCTGGACCAAAAAGCTATTTTGATATGATTTTATGACATTAAAAATGAGTCTAGGGATAAGCCCAACTTGTCTCAACGCTCACAGATCGTTAAACGCTAACGGGCCTTTAATTTAGCTCGTTAAAGCCCATTTATTGAAAAATAAGCTATTTTTGTAAATAAGCAGTTGAAATAAGTTTTAATAAGCTTCAATAAGCTCCATAAATTTTAATATAATTTTTCCCATAATTTTTGTAATTTCGTACTAAAAATGTAACGCGACGACACCTAAAAGGACTAAAAATGCAAAACCTTAAAAACTTGGACTGAAACTGTCAAAACAGGAAATTTAGGATAAAATTTGATATTATTTAATATTCCAAGCTTAGATTGTAATATTGGACATGTAGTGGACTATAATTGTAAATTATATATAAAAAGGACTAACGGTGTAACGCTAACGCCGTTAGTATAAAAAGTGTAAAAATTGGAAAAGGACAAGGACTACACATAATCTATTTGACATTCTTATTTTATTTTTCATTTTTCGGCAACCATCACGTCATATGCATTTTTATTACGTTATATATATATATATATTATTTATTTTTACGTTAATTATATATATAACGATATTTAAAAAGTTATTATTATTACTTACGGTTATAAAGGTAAAACTACGATGGATATTTTAAATAAAGTATTTTATCATATCATGCATGGCATAATAATTTCACTGCACATCATCTATTCGTCATAACGAATAATAATTATTCGTTATTCGTTCATATTTACCAAATAGTATTAGGTTATATTCTCTGATAAATTTATTTATCAGGTTCCGTATCAAAGACGTTTCCATAATCGTTCCCATAAATCTCATCCTACTTTACTTTTCATCATTTCCAAATCAATCCAGGTGAGTCATAGCCCTATTTCCAATAATTGTTTTTAACTCATTGGAGGAGATACATGCTTACATATACTTTGATAACTTGATAAGTATATGAAATAAAATACATGATTTAATTCAATTTCCTAATTGATTTTAAAATAATATAATTTGTGATTTAAAATGTGATATATACAATACTTAATTGAAATACTGATACTCATATAATAATGCTTTCAATTTGATTATTGTGGTATGTGATATATATATTTTACTGATGAATTACTTGACTGAAATATTGATACTCTGATGATAATGTTTCCAATTCAATTATTGTGATATGTGATATATATATTTTACTGATGAATTACTTGACTGAAATATTGATACTCTGATGATAATGTTTCCAATTCGATTATTGTGATATGTGATATATATAGGTTACTGGCGAAATACTTAAACTGAATTTCTGATACTCAAACGATAATATTTTCAAACTGAATTTCTGATACTCAAACGATAATATTTTCAAACTGAATTTCTGATACTCAAATGATACTGTTTTCAAATTGATTACTGTGATACGATACTTGATTAAATGATGTTATGCTAAATGAGCCCATTAGTCCTTGATATTGCCTAAGTTAGCTTATCGCCATATAGTCCCTCAATCATGAGCCATTAATCACTGTAATGTGAGTGCGAATATAGTGAACAGATTCGAAACCTGTTTCGGATTGACCTCCGATCCCACTAATACTTGACGGAATGCCATTATGCATATGGTTAGTCGTATTAGTCGTGATACACTATATTTGAGACAAATAGGAATTGGCAAATCACCTATGATAAGAGGGCAAAATCTGTCATTGATTTGATAGAACACCCCCTTTGTTAACGTCTTGCGTGTCATGAGGCTTGGTGCAATATCTATAAAGGAAAAATGTATGTTTTCAACATATATTTAGATACAGCTGTATAGGTTTGACCATACGTGAATTGTATATTTGATAATGATAAATACAAACAGTTATAGAACAAGTATTGAGTGATGTTGATTTTTAATCACAGATAATTCATATAAATATTCAATCAATTTCAAATAAGGAATCAATAATCCTAACACGAGATGGAAACTCATGATGCTAATTTAATAACATGTACAATTCAAGTCTGGTCAAATTCCTATACAGCTGTATCTAAATATATGTTGAAAACATACATTTCCTTATGGATATTGCACCAAGCCTCATGACACGCAAAACGTTAACAAAAGAGGTGATTTATCAAGTCAATGATAAATTTTGCCCTCTTATAATAGGTGATTTGCCAATTCCTATTTTTCTTCAAATATAGTGTATCACGACTAATACGACTAACCATATGCATATGGCATTCCGTCAAGTATTAGTGGGATAGGAGGTCAATCCTTAACAGGTTTTGAAGCTGTTCACTATATTCGCGCTCACATACTAGTGATTAATGGCTCATGATTGAGGGACTTTATGACGATGAAGGTAACTTAGGCAATATCAAGGTAATAATGGAATCATTCAAGATAGTATAGTATAGTCAAGTATCATGCCACAGTAATCAATTTGGGAACATTATCATCGGAGTATCAGTATTTCAGTTAAGTAATTCGCCAGTAACATATAAATATATATATATATATATATATATATATATATATATATATATATATATATATATATATATATATATATATATATATATATATATATATATATATATATATATATATCACATGCCACAATAATCAAATTGGAAACAGTATTATCTGAGTATCAGTATTTCAGTTAAGTATTTTGCCAATAACATATATATATATATATATATATATATATATATATATATATATATATATATATATATATATATATATATATATATATATATATATATATATATATATATATGTATATATATATATATATCACATCTTAAGTCATAAACCATATCAAATAAATATTAATTAGGAAATTGATTTGAATCATGTAATTTATTCATATACTTATAAAATTATCAAGTATATGTAAGCATGTATCTCCCCCAATGAGTTAAAAACAAGTATTGGAAATGGGGCTATGACTCACCTTGATTGATACGGGAATGATGAAAAGTAAAGTAGGATGAGATTACGAGAATGATTATGGAAACGTCTTTGATACGGAACCTGATAAATAAATTTATCTGAGAATTTAACCAAATACTATTTGGTAAACGAATAACGATAAATCGTTAAGATGAAAAGATAATATGCGAATGGAATTATTATGTTTATGATAATATGATGAAATATATTATTATTTCTAATATTTTTCCTTTTTAACCATGATGATAACAATACGTAATGATAATTAGTTAAAAAGTCGTTATATATATTATTAACGTAAAATATATAATATATAAATAAAATGTAATAAAAATGCATATGACGTGATGGGTGACGTAAAAATAGAAAATAAAATAAGAATGTCAAATATAATATGTTGGTCCTTGTCCTTTTCCAGTTTTTACACTTTTTATACTAACGGCGTTAGCGTTACACCGTTAGTCCTTTTTATATATAATTTACAATTACAGTCCACTACATGTCCAATATTACAATCTAAGCTTGGAAATTAATAATATGTCATTTTATAACCTATAGTTTCTGTTTTTACTGTTCCAGTCCTTTGTTTTAACAGTTTGGCTGTTTTAGTCCCTGAAGGTGTCGTCGCATTACATTTTTAGTCCAAATGTACAAAAATTATGAGAAAAATTATAAAAATTTCCGAAGCTTATTTTATTAATAACAAGCTTATTTCAACAGCTTATTTGCTAAAAAGCTTATTTCTTTTTTAAGTAATTGGGCCTTTACGAACCAAATCAAAAGCCCGTTAAGAAATTTAGAGACGAGGGCATGAAAACAGTTTTGGGCCTGGACTTGGGCTACTCTCGTGATTCTAAAAATATATTTTATGGGCCTGGTGGACTGATAAAATGCTAAGTCTTATTGGGCTTAGTATAAGCCCAATCGAATTTTATTAAGTTTTTGAATAAGATGAGATTTAGAAAACCTTGTGATTTGCCGATCAAAATGAAGTAAATTGAGTGTCAAAACGTGAGTATTTTTACAAGTTATCTAAATGAAAGTGGTAGTTTTCTAGGTGGTCTATTGAGTCGTATAAAAATATTGGGTGCTCGTTAAGTAATATTTCAATTTATACGTGCGTTTCTTGGGCTACATGGATCGTTTCTATATATGTTAAAGACTTGAAATATTTTCTAAGTGTGTAGAGTTTTTTTTATATCCGATTGTATCTAGGTTTAAAAATAAGTTCGTATGATGCATGAATCGTAAAATAAACGTGAAACAAGTGTGTGTCGTGACTCCTAGGCCTTCCAAGATAGAGGCTAGTCACATGTCGTGTACTACATGATAATTTGTACGTAAAAATTATATATAAAGCTTATATATGATCGACAAAACATATACATGATGCATGGGATATATTTAACGTGTGAAATGAATTGAAAAGAGGTTGAAACAACTTACTACACCTCTTGGGTGGTAGAGAGTCGAGAGTGGAAGAATGAAACACAAGATACGATCAAATTCGACTATAACCCAAATAATATACGAATATATTAAACCCGATTACCCTTTTCTTGCTTCCAAACGATCTCGTAACCACTTCTGGTCTTCAAGGGATAGTTTTTAGGAAGAAAGAAAGTTTTGAAAGTGTATGATAATTGATAGAATCGGATGCATGCATGAGAAGTATATATGGTGACATTTCCTAACACGTAAGTGTAAAAATTTCAAGGAAACCACAAATACTATGCAATGTCAGTAATTATAGGTTCCAGGCCGAGTTATATATCATATAATATCAATTGAGAGTGCATGAAATAAGGTGGATGTCTTGTGGAATCACCTAGATGTCGACCACTATATTTATTTGTACACAAATTGAGTAATCGTGTACAACTTTAACATAGCTGATCATGAATGACATTTAAACATGAAATCATCTTAGGAATGTGATTAGGAACACTTAGGAACAAACGCGAAACAAAACGGTTAAGATTTGAGTTTATTATGAATCGATTGAGTTGAGTTTTTGTCAATCACTTCGCCTCCTAAAAACATATCAAAACTCGACCTATGGATTTGAAATTCGACATGCTAATAGTTGGCAAGGTGAGGAATGAGGTAGTGCAAAAATATATAATAGTCGTGTATAAAAATAGAGAATACGAGAGGAATTTTGGAGCTAGTTTAGTCGACTGAATGAAATATTAAAACTAGAAATTAGGCTTTGAACATTGGGCTGATGAATAGTGTTTTTCGAATGGGGTTGGGCTGAAATATATTAAGGGCCCGTTTGGATTGTATTAGTTATTAATTAGGATTAGTAAGTTTTTAATATTTTGTTAAACGTGTCGAGAACTTGTTTTGTCGTTTGGTGAATTTTGCAATATCGTAATCGTGACCATTTAATATAATAAGAAAATTTAAAATTTTCCTGTAAAAATGGTGATTAAAATAATGACAGAGATTAATATATAATTAACCGTTATTAATTATAAAGATTTTTGCGAGGTTTTACAGTACCCACATGTCATTCTGAATTTCGTCCCGAAATTCAAACTTAACGTGATTACTTGAGTAAAGAATTTTTGAACAGAGGGTTGTCGAGAGATTTTTATTCCTAAAATTAAGGAAACGTGATTCAGTTAGATTTACCTGTACTAGACAAGACAAAATAACTGATGTATTTAAGGGTTGTGAATATTGAAAACAGTGGTCATGAATTGTGAAATAACGGCTAGTGTATAGTGTCCAACGGTCGGGAATAGTACCCAACGGCTATATTCTAGCCTATAAATACCACTTCCAAATTTCCACTTCTTCCATCAACCATTTTCCTCTCATTTTCCATCTCAAAATGCCGCACCTCATCACCATCTTAGCGATTGTGTATGTCGTCCCTGCCGCTATCTACTTAGCGTATGTTCCAGATGAAGACTTTGGATTCTTGGTCGCGATCTTGATGTTTGTCGTACCCCTCACTATCCTAGCCATTACCGTAGACAAGATATGGGGGTAAAAATCTTGAGGTAGGGTTGTTTTAAATTAAGTTCTTGTTGTGTTTCTATGTACTTGTAATGAATAAGGAATAAAACTCGTTTTGTTTTTTTTATGTTTAAGAATTTGTCTCATTATTGTTTTTAATGGTTTGTTTATATTTATCTTTCAGCATAATTAGGGTGATTCATCCTGTGGTGGCTCTTGCTATTGTTTTGTTGGTGAGAGTCTTTGTTGCCATAGCGGACCAACCTATTGAAGATTCCATGGTTTATATTGTAATAATTGTAACGGTAGCACTTCCGATGCTAATTATTTGTTTATGTATTAATTTTTACGGATTTTAATAAAACTTTTGCTATTTGGGTCTTTTATCAGTTTTTTTTTTTTAATTATTTGGGTTCTCTCACTTATACTTTTGTTGGTTTCTTATCATAATGGTGATGAGATAAGATAGGTATTTATTGTGGTTTGTTCAATGTATTATTTATGAACAGTTCATTTTAGCTCTATATTTTGCTTTTGAATGAAGATTGTTATTTAAAAATTTGAAAATATCACTGTTCCTTTCATAACATAATTCTTCCTAAATTAGACATAGTTGATCAGGCTATGTATAATTGAGGACCAAATGATGTGATGTTTGGCTCAATCATATGTTCCTATAAATTGTTTTAGATGGTGTTCAACGTGTTGTTTTTATAATATAACACGTAATTCCCTTTAAAAATAAAGTAGAAAATTTTAGGGTTCATACTATGAATTAGAAATTTATGGAGTAAATATAGTATATTGTCATTTGGTAAATGGGACATAAATTTAAATTAACGTAGATTATCATTATTATGGAAATATTACAAGGTAGATTTTTTGTTACGGTAGAAAGATAGTTATTATACTTAAGTTACATCCATCGTAACTTAAAGTAAAATACAGGAAAGAGATACAACTTAGGAAATTCTTAAACTAGATTTTATTTATCTACAACAGGAATTTATTCATCTGTTTAAATCTAGTTGCCATTCCCTCGATACTATCAAGGTCTTTAAAGATTCTTCATTCTCTTGTAAAAGTCTTGGCTTTCCAATTAACATTGTAGTTTGGACATCGGCTCTTGTAATGCCCTTTCCCACCACATCCGTGGCATACTACTGTTGTTGGTTGTCCTTTCCTGTCCTGAGTCTTACAGCTTATTGCCTTGTGACCTGTTTTCCGACATTTCATGCATTTAACCATGCAGATTCCTGTGTGATGCTTGTTGCATTTTTGACACAAGGGTTGACTTCCACGATAACCACTTCCAGTAACAGGTGTGACGAGGCAATTTCTATTAGCTTTCTGATTGTATTCCAGCTGACGTTGATAGTTCATACAATCTTCTAGATGTTTACGATAGCGGTCTTGAGCATTGATGATGTTGCAGTAGATGGGGTTGATGGTTCCTATTTCGGGGAGTTTTCGCTTTTGATTATTTCCATTAGGTATAGCCCCGTGCCTAATTCCTTGATTATGGTTGATGGTAGGGTTGATCATTCCTTCTTGAATCTTTAAGTGAGGTGGCCTATACTTCATGAAACTTGCAGGGTGGTGCTTACCAAGTATACCCGTCTCTCTTCTCGGATAAACTACGGTAGTCCCTTCTAGTACCACCGACACTATGTCATTTACCAATATCTTCTTAGCTCCAGGAGTCATGGTGATTTCTGATGATGATGGATATGCATTGTTCATGTTGTCCATTTTCTGAAATCATTAATGAAATTCAACATTAGAATCCATATAATATCATAATAATTCAAATAATGAAGTTAATTATTTCATTGATGATAGACTGAATTGACTCCCTACTGTAATCTAATTTCAAGATATGTCTGTGTTGTATCATATATAAATGATCAACTCTTGATATGGGATTACTAAGGAACAAACCGACTTGTCTACTAAATCTGAAATTTAATAATCTTTTCTTCATTCTTTAAATTCCCTTTCAAAAATTGATTTTTAGACAATTCTTGAGATTTTGGGTTAATTATGGTATGTTTAAGAAATCTTAACAATTGTAAGAAATCTTACTGTAGATTTGAATAACATTACAGAGGTAAACAGAATATTAATAACTTGACTGATTGTTTTTGCAAGATAAACGATACAAGATCTTTTATTAATACTCTATTGATCTGCGTATAATCATTTGGTTATCAAAGAAAATAACAAATGATGAGATTTTTGCATGAAGATATGAGGATTCATTACATGCATGATTGATATGAAAGGAAAGATCGATTTATAACATAGAGATATAACAGAAAGGATGTTATTATACATTATGATTTGATTACAAGTTCTGAAGTTTCAGATTTATTGAACATTACATGAAATACTAACCAAAACTATTTGGTTTAGTAGGTACAACAAGGATACTTGTAAACTTAAGATTAGTTATGCCTCTGACGTAAATATTTAACTTCTTTCTCAAGTTCAAGTTGTGCAGCTTCCATGTTTGAGAAACGTTCTTGACACATGTTCATTTGATTTGCCAACATAGTCTCTAATGCGGAAATCTTTTGACCCTGGTTTCTGGCTGCATCTCTGGCTATCCATAGGGTTCTTTCAATATCTTCAACTCTTCCATGTGTATGACCGTGTTCTCTTCTTGCACAACGGACCCTGGAGTCCAAGCTTCCAAGCTCCTGGTTGGTGTTGTCCTTTATCTCATTAATCTTTATTCCTAATTCACACATTGTTCGTCTCTCAGCATCCGCCCTTTTGAACAATGCGTCAAGGTTACGGTCGTACCATTCAAATTGAGTTGGTCGTAACCCTTTTAGCTGTTCAGTGTGAGCATCCAATATGCTTGCTTGTCGATAAATAAGATTCCATATTGTATCAGGAGTGCTTATATTGTAGTCAGGTGAGTTAGGCGAGGATAAATTATTTGGAAAATCTGGTATTGAGGAATCTGAAGTATAAGGTAACGGAGAATTTGGCTCAACATTCTTCCACGGCATACCTTGGCTTGAACTTTGTCCAACTTCGAATGTTGCTTGGCCACCAATCAAATCTTCATATGATTCGGTAGCTCTCCTGAGTTTTTAACGTAAAGGTGAACGAATAGGTGACAATGGAGATGATCTCTGAGTGAGTTCTATATCAGGCTGGGGTTATGATATTTGTATGTAAGGATCTTCAGTATTCGGATAATTTTGATTGATAGGTGAGGTATTAGTATTATAAGAGTAGTTTTGATATTCACGGGAGTTTCTGAAGACATGTTACTGTATTAACCGAGAATAATATTTTATAAGGATTTTGTATGTTAAAGATGTAACAGTATAGATGAAATAATTATTGTGTAAGAGTAATTTCTAAACATGTAGGATAATCTCAACAGATAAGGTATTGAGCACAGAAGTCTGCAGACACGGAGGGCATAAAATGGTATGGTGTAAAAATCATTATTTTGAAAGTGTAGTTATAGTTTAATGTTTGAAAACATTAAATTATCTATAACTCTATCTCTAATACCAATCTATAACACCCCCAAATTTAAGTTTGTAGCAGCGGAAAAGTAATTTGGGTGTTACGGGGAGGATCGAAGTTATAATCTCATAAAACGGCTTAAAAGATGCGTTTGGAAAGTTATTTGTCATTCAAATAATATTTTTGATAAAAGATGAACAATTTGATTCAAACTCTTATTAAAAGACTAGGCGAGTACCCGCGCCTAGCGGCAGCGGTTTCTAGCGGCAAACAATTAATGATATGCGATATTGTAGTAAGTGTTTCGTATAGTGGTCAAAATAGAACGTGAAAATATCAAAATGTAATTTGCAAATGGTTGTGCCCGTGCATAGAAACGGAATTTTCTAGCGGCTTACTTAGTTTTAATAGTTTTCATTTCAAAGTATAAGGGGTATTAAAGGTGGTAAATTAGACAATTAACTTTATTTTTTTAGAATAATTAAGTTTTCAAAAAATAAGATATATGCAGTTATTAAGGTAGTCGTTTATGTGTGTATGCTTGCATGTTCTTTTATGTTTTAAACAAGGAGTTTTGGCACCCGGCGCTTTGATGCCGGGTTTTTTTTGGCTATTGTGAATATTTTAATGGTACTTAAAAAACGCAATTTTTCGGAAGATGTTTTGCAGTGATGGCATTGGTTGGTTTCTTGTATGTTGGATATTAATAGTGGTACCCTCTGGACATGCATTCGGATGGAGCTATTCGCGTTATTAGTCTATGTTGTGTGCCTGCTATGCTTTTGTGTTACCGATTTTTGTGATTGAGAGTTGGAAATTAGTATTGGAATTTGTAAAGGTATTAGTAGTTGAAAATTAATACCGTTACACATCACTGGTCGATACCGACCAATGTCATCACCTATTAGGATAGTAGTATGTCTATGGTTTTAGTTACCTTACTACTATACATAATATCATACATATTATACAGAGTTTGTAGAACAACCAAGCTACCGTCTCTTCATGAAAAGGACTGACCGACCGCCGTTCAAGAGCTGGTTAAACGATGCTCAGTTCTTTCTGTGGCGTAGGAGATATGTCTACAATGCTACTGGTTGCCATTACGCTACAAAACAAAGTTGCTGGTTAGCATGACTGTACATATAATTGCTTTAGTAATGAATAAATGCTTGCGGGAATTGGTTGTTGGTCTTATGCACACTTACCGTATACTTTGTCGGACATCCTTTGGTAGTCTAAGTTTATGATAGATAATAACTAAAAGCACCTTATGTCTATTATCACTTTTGTCAATACCTGTGAACAAGAAATAAGTTTACGGATACAGTTGTGTGTAGATACTATGTAGTCTCTCAATGGCAATGACCTAGGACATGAAGGATATAGTAGATAACATGGAGATATAATTCATATCATAAATAAGATGGGAATATTAGCGTTGTTAGGAGGCCAGAGTATTTGTAAAGTGTAGATGCAACCACCTATGGTATGCAAACACAGTCGACACATCTATAGTATGCAATAAATAATTATCATTGAGTATGTGGCGTCATACTACTGAGAATATGTAATAGGTAAATAGATTGGGCAAATCTGTGTGAGCTAAAACTGTTGGCACAAAGGGCATTAGGTAAGCGGAAAGTACTAACTGTTAACATATTGCAACAGTAATTTGATGATAAACTTTTATACCAAGTCAAAGAAGCTGTTATACATATCAAAAAAGATATATATATATATATATATATATATATATATATATATATATATATATATATATATATATATATATAAAGGCTGCGTAAAATTACGTGACAATGAAATTTAACATATAAAAATTTTTGACTGTCACATGGAATAAAAGAACCTATTCGCCTTTAATTTTCATTAGAAAATCTTTATAGACTATATTTTCAGTCGTGTTACGGAGCTGGTTGTTTTGTTGGTTAATAAGTATCTTCAGCCCTCCGGGAGATGTCGCCCTTGATAATGCCACATATAACTGGCTGTGGCCGAAAATAAGGTTCGGTTCTACTACCATCTTTTGGAGCAGATGTTTCAGCGACCACACTCGTTATAGTGGTGCCAAGTGTGTCATTTTCAACAGTAGCAGCACACACATCACCCAAAGGGTCACACAAACGGTTTGATTCATTTAGTATATTATAACTATTGTTTTTAGGGGCTGCTTTTGATTTAGTTCTCATATTTTCAGAAGCATAATTAACAACACAGAAACAATAACTCAGAGACAAAAGACAAAGCAAAAGCAGCCCCTAAAACATGAACATAAACAAACCTTACACCGCTACCCTACCACTATATTTAAGCAGCCTCCACACTCTAGTATTAGTTTTAGACAGCCACAAAGAACCTACGAAATCAGTTTTAAGCAGCCTCCAAATAACTGAATAGGCTTTAGATCTAACATCATCCCCGTTACAAACACCCAGAGATTAAAAAAAATAATAGCTTGACTCAGGAGTCTTCATGAGTGCATACAAATTGTTGCATAAAACTACCATCAATTCCATAACAACTCATCGGACTAACAAAATCATCATAGCCAAATTACATTCAAATCCTTTAAAAAATAGACAAACACGTATATACCGTTCTAATTAAACATCAAAAGCATTATAATGCACATCTATAAGATCTCGTAAAACCTACACAACCTAAAACAAATGACTACACACAACAACCACGCCAAAACTCTCGTGACCAACACCACTGAAACCACCCACCTCCTTCTTAGCACTAAATTAGCACCCTCAATTCTAAACCTTTGTATTTAATTAACTATCAAATTAACATATTAAAGGCAATAAATTAAACCATTACTCTCTATATCTCAAACGATCTAAAAAAAAAATAATAATAATAATAAAAAAAAAAAAAAAAAAACCTCAAATCACATGGTTTTTTGTGAACAGATTTTAAAACTAGATCTCGAAAGATATTAACAACCAAAATTACCTTAGACAACAAAAAGTACACAAAGCCGCTACCATTGAAATCGCAATCAAACCACCAACAGTAGTCTTTGTAAACGCAACAACCTAAACACCAAGCAAAACCACCCGATCTACCACCAATACCACACATAACTGAAACCACCAAACCCAGTGGTTTCGCCGGATTGTGGCGGCGGATGATGAGGAGGTGGTGGCGGCTGAGGAGGAGAAGATGGTGTGTTTGAGGAGATGGTTTGTCATTTGAGAGAGAAGATAATCGTGTGTTTTTGGTGTATGTAAATATTTGTTGTGTTATTTTTTTAAGGTGTAGAAAGAATTGTCTCAATCTTCCTACTTTCATGTACATTCATTGACAGTTCATGTACATTCATCTACAGCTTTTTATTGCCATATAAACTTTCCGCATGAAAAATTGTGTGTATGAAACAAGTTTCTACTCCATCAATGTGTTACCGAAATTAGTTGGCAAGGGCATTATGGGCATTGACCAAAAATTCAGTTTTCACTTTTCACATTTGACTATTTTTCCATTATAAGTAGTTAAGATATAAAGGCTTGAAAGAATGACATATTTAATTTTTAATTCATTTTAATTTATCAGAGTAATAAATGTCCGCTCCGTGTCTTGTCCTGCTCCATTAAATTACCTGAGATACACATGCTTAAAAGTGTCAACACAAAGGTTGGTGAGTTCATAGAGTTTTATGGAAAACCATTTATTTTGATAGATTTCAGGAATATTTGATAATGATAAATACAAACAGGTAGAACAAGTATTGAGTGATGTTGATTTTTAATCACAGATAATTCATATAGATATTCAATCAATTTCAAATAAGGAATCAATAATCCTAACACGAGATGGAAACTCATGATGCTAATTTAATAACATGTACAATTCAAGTCTGGTCAAATTCCTATACAGCTGTGTCTAAATATATGTTGAAAACATACATTTCCTTATGGATATTGCACCAAGCCTCATGACACGCAAAACGTTAACAAAAGAGGTGATTTATCAAGTCAATGATAAATTTTGCCCTCTTATAATAGGTGATTTGCCAATTCCTATTTTTATTCAAATATAGTGTATCACGACTAATACGACTAACCATATGCATATGGCATTCCGTCAAGTATTAGTGGGATAGGAGGTCAATCCTTAACAGGTTTCGAAGCTGTTCACTATATTCGCGCTCACATACTAGTGATTAATGGCTCATGATTGAGGGACTTTATGGCGATGAAGGTAACTTAGGCAATATCAAGGTAATAATGGAATCATTCAGAATAGTATAGTATAGTCAAGTATCATGCCACATTAATCAATTTGGGAACATTATCATCGGAGTATCAGTATTTCAGTTAAGTAATTCGCCAGTAACATATATATATCACATGCCACAATAATCAAATTGGAAACAGTATTATCTGAGTATCAGTATTTCAGTTAAGTATTTTGCCAATAACATATATATATATATATATATATATATATATATATATATATATATATATATATATATATATATATATATATATATATATATATATATATACTAGATTTCAAAGCCCGCCCGATGGGCGGGCATGACTTATAATTATTGTTGGGCAAAGAAATTTAATCAAAATAAACTATAAACATACCAAATTATTTATTGATTACATTAAGAATGAAAAGAAATATATATGTTTGTCGAATATGAGAGAAAAAAGATACAAAGTGGTCTGCAAGAACAACCTATACGACCAAAAAACTGTAATGCGAAATAAACTTCTTTGTATACAATGGTTGAGACAGCCACGTTTAATTATCCACTTCAAGCATACTACAAAAAATTAAGCAAAAGTAAATCAATTATAAACATACCGTCATATTTAGTGAGTGCATTAAGAATGAAACGAAATTAAACTAAACGTGTATATAGAATGAAATGTATACAGTTATTACTCATGAAAGTTTAACACAAAATGCAAGAATACAACCAGATCACAAAAGAATAATAAAACCCTTATTGTTATCCTTTGGTTTCGGCTTAAGAATCCTTGTAATACTATGTAATTCACCACACCACACCGCTAAAATGTTGGAAGGTAAGTTGCAATGTTGTCGTAACTTAGAACATCCGGATGATAAGCTGTGTTTGGTTCTAAAGTTCCGCTCCACCAATATCCTCATTGTCCATTCGGATCCTTCATGAGCCTTCATATTTATAATGGTGCACCATTCCTATGTGTGTCCTTGTTGTAATCCTGATATAGTTCTCTAACAATAGAATTAAATATATATATATATATATATATATATATATATATATATATATATATATATATATATATATATATATATATATATATATATATATATATATATAAAATAAAAAAATCCACTATGCAATAGTTTCGTTAGTGGCGTGATCAATTATAAAGCATAAGATAACTAAAAGAAAATATGAAACTCAATTGGAGTAAATAAGCAACCATAGCATAACTGATAGAAAATTGAAACTCAATTGGAGTAAATGGATTTCAACATGAACATGTTGCATGAAGTGAGATGTAAAACAGATGCACACATAATAAAATGTCCAAAATTTAAGGGTTCTAACCTGTTGTGGACATCTTTACTCATTAGAGGATCAGAGTACTGTTTATGAAGTACTTAGAAGGGAAAAAACGTTTTTGTCGGTGTGTAAAAACGAATACATGGTAAGAAGGATTAAGTTTTTAAGGAAAAATCAAGCTACCTGATTACGTACATTAGCATATTTAACTTGCATTGCCTGGTTACTTGTCTTCATGTGAAAATCATGTTGTACAAAGAGTGACAACTTCATTTAAGTGATCATTCAATATATGATATCCTTTAAACCGGATACAAAAGTGATTGAGATGCTTGCAACTCATCAAATATTAGAAAATGGAAACTTACTTGAAGCGTAGTTAACTAAAATATGCTCTTCTTATGTTGAAGTATTTTAGGAGCACCAAAGATCCGTCACACATACACATTTTGTAATCTATAATATAGGTGAAACTACAATTTGTTAGCGTGAGTGTGTGAAGAGCCAAGCTTATGAGCTTTTTCAAATTTAAATAAGCTTATACACTCAAATAATATGCGAAACCAAACACACCCTTAGTAGATCTGTAAGAGATAAAGGGGTCAAAAAAATGAACCAAGATATATACTGAGAACACTCGATTATAATAGTATATCTAAGAATCTAAGATCAAAATCCAGTGTGCTTTACTCTTCTCGCAAGTCTTATATGGTTATAATGTAATTGCTATATTTCCTTAATATTGTCACCATATTTAATATTTCCAATGTAGTTCTATAATACAATTGTCTTTTTTTGTTTAACCTATTCATGTACCAAAAATGACTTATTGACTTGCCATTGTTATATTATAATTTGATACAACTAAAAAAGGAATTGGTCAAATGGTTCGAAAGTGTCAAAAGTCACCCTGTGTAAAAATTTATAGGCAACAAAATAGCTCTGCAAGCACTCATTATCTACAACTTTTTAAGAAAATGGACAAAGAAAAAACCTTAGATCTATATTTTAATCTTAAAAAAATTTCAGTTTTTAGTGTATAAAAAATATATGACATTTTTATTAAAGTGCATCATGAATTTTATCAAAAAATATTATTTTGCCCCCCGTACTTTAAATTCCTGAGTCCGCCACTGGATAGAGTAGTATTTGGTTTTAAGATGAATGCTATTGTTAGAAAAATCCTTATTGACGTAGGTATATATCAGACTTATATGAATAAGGCACAAAATATAAGTTTTCCTAATATAGGAGTGTCATCATTAACGTTTGGAACCTTGGAATTGCACCTCTTAATTTTATCATTGAACATGTATAGTAAAAAATAATTAAACAAAAATCTGGACATCCTTACTTAATCTTATAAAGATGAATAACGTAAGTCATTTGCATATTTACAATCTTGTTTATTTATTTAAATGTCACAACAACTTGTGCTTTTGTTTTAAAATTTATAAATAATATTTATAAATAACAACTACATGTATGCGGTTTTAAAAAATATATATATAAAGTATGGGGGTATAGTTTAGGCATTATTTATTCAATTTATATAGTTATTAGAAACATGAAAGATGATATGTTTACGTAAGTCAATTTACTTTATTTAACATTTAAGAACTAAAGTTTTATTAATTATCCTTTCATTTTTTTACAAAAGGAACACATGTGTTTTATACATGCTTTTTTTGCTAGAGGAAATTTTAATAAGTTAGTTTGAACTCATTGTTTGAATCTTGACTTTCAATTGTTCAAAAGGATGATTTAGTTTTTCCCACATGACAATATTTATCTCTCCTATTTGTCCAACTAAAACCTCTTAAAAGATTTGATTTCACATTATGTATGTTCTCTTATTATATATAAAAGACATGTCATCTTTATTTTTGCGCAATACTACGATAATAAGGGATAATCACAAAAACCTACAATGCACAACAAATACCAAAAAAATTAATTTGCTATATTGCACTATAATTATCAAACCAAAATAATGTGTACATTTGATATTGAACAATACAAAATTACAATAGTAGCACAAAAGCTATGCATATTTGATCAATTTACAACAACAAAAAAGGGCAAACAAACTTTTTGTCATCCCTTTCTTGGTATCACGGACAACTATTCACTATGGCCGCAACACCGATTTAGTTATGTCCAAATTAAAATTAGAATAAAGTACGATTGGTATGCAAGTTGTAAATTAATACGGAGTATTATGTTAACCGAAAGTCAATAACCAAACACAGTTTACGTTTGTGGATTCATTGAAAATTGACAATAGCGTCTAATTTGATCTACTTGAAATTTGACTATCGTAACTTACAGAAAAAGATCCAACAACTCATCTGTATAGGTGAACCTTTTATCATTTTTAATGACTGAACATGAAAGATAATTTTCTAAATATAAGGTAGAACAATATGTTCAAAGTTGAAACTCAGGGTACAAAGCTCATATTAACATTCTGTATCACAAACTTAATTATTTCTTACAACATTCTCCTAACATGTCACCATCTGTTGTGGGAGCACCATCAAACTCCTGATTCCGTTTATCAACTTCTGCAATCATATGAGAAAGCAAATCTTAAGTAGGAGTAGCGGTTCCATCAGCAAGGTCTTTTCTCCTTTGCGCTATTATCCCATTAATGACTTCTCTAATCTTGTTTGAAGCCTTAAGCAAATGTGTACTTTGCAACAAATGGGCAAACTTCACCCTGCAACAGTTATGACACATTACATAAGAAGAAAAATAGATTAATGTGATGGTATTCGACTTCCCATGACCCATTACGTATGTACGTATATCATGGGTCAGTAAGTGACTATTAATATGGGTTCAGTCACATATATAAGAGGTTATTTAGTCACAAAAAACAGCATATTTAAACGTAATTTTAAACGCTAACTCAGAATCCAATAATCCCCCAGATGTTGTCTCAACTCAGAATCCATATCCAATATATAATTCTTAACAGCATGCACTCTCTTTCAGTTAACTTATATACCAATAAGAACAATTTCAGATAAAGTGTATATATAAAGAAAGTATATATGTCAAGCCTGCTTTCTTTTTTCCATATTACCAAACGCTCTACAAACATGTTTTGTGACTTAAGTAAACAATCTCCAATGTTTAAAGTTATACTATCTGCTTTAAGCACCTATGTCGTGTTACAGAAACATTGGACTCAATCTCCAATGTCTCAAGTTACAGAAACAGTCAAGAGATCACATCTAACCTCTTTCAACAACGAAGATTGATTCCAATCATCATCTTCACCATCATTGGATTCAACATCGATCACACGGTTTTTAGAGAAGCTTCTGCTCGTAGATGCCCTACCAAGCACACTCCTAACTTCATTAGCAGCGACCGGGATCTCCAACAGCAAAGGCCTAATCACCAACCCACTGCAAAAATTTAACAAACATATCACATGCCGGATAAAACACATTATTATATAGTTATAACTTCATTGCACATGATACTATATTATAAATGTCAAATTTGATTTTCCAAACACAGTCTCACACACTGGGTGTATTCGGGATTGCATTTGCAAAACGGAATCCCAGTCAATCCAACCCATTTTTTTTTCCAACAATTGGTTGCTTAAGACTTTCTATCTATGCAATAGCATAGTACACTTTCAACTAACCTTGGTATCCGTCTCCATCTTAACAACATTCCTTCTTGTACCCGCCAGCACCATTGTCACAAGGATTTTGCAATAATGTTTCGGAAGCAAAGAGTAAACCATATCCTTCCTTGAGTTTCACTTGTGTTGTTAAACAACAAACCTACACTTGACTGTTAAATTAGATATGGATTTACATCAAAACTTAAATAGTAACAGTAGGAATGACACATTGACAAACACAAATCCATTCCAGCATAGAAGACATTGGTTTCACAAACACTACCCACCGTAAAATCAAGCACCACTGGGCCCGAAACAGCGGCTGAATAGATCATCACCATAGTGTCATTATAAATTGAGAATAAAACTTTACCAGCTTTTTTTTCTTGGTTTGCAGACATGGTTTTTAATGCCATAAATACATACATAGTTCATACCAGGCTGCGGGCAAAAAGTCGCAGGATCACAGACAATGCCTGTAGTAAAAGCAAATAACTTCGGTCCAAGCTCTCCGCCTGCAATCATTGGAGAAAACTGTCAGTATACACGTACGGAATATACGCTAAAGTAGCAGGTGCTGCCATCATATTATGAATAGGCTGATAATATAATATCTTCACTCTCGAACGGCTATTATATAAGCTTACGAAACCAAAGAATACACTGGAAAAAAATATATAAAAACTCTCACCAAAGTATTCGAAATCACGATTGACACCATCCTGTGTATTTTCACCTTCGGGAAAAAAGGGTCAAAGATCAATATCTGATGGAATCCTATTGAACCCACCATTATCAGGTTATGCTAAAACCAAAGAAAATTTGTTTGCCTCGTGTATTTCGCAGTCTTCAAAAGCTCAAGACCTTCTTTGTTTTCCTACTTACAAATAAAAATGAAATTCTTTAATAAATCAACCAAGTACGATACTGAACTTTGATTATAAGAATATATTGTGAAGAAGAGACGGATCTGAATGTTTGGAGCAAAACCACCTTCATTGCCAACATTTGTGGCATCCTGGCCGTGTTTCTTCTTGATCTCAGACTTTAAGGTGTGATACCTGACCCAACAATTATGACAGACATCTGGGTCACACTCACGACCTGCAACACGGCATTGGCATTGGTGGCATCTGCATTGAGACTTAGTACAGTGACACCCCTTATACTGGTTCCTACAGCTTTTCGGGCACCTAAAATATCATATTATGTATATATTTATCAGTGAAAATAAATATAAATGCCATTATAATGTACATTTTCTAATATAAGTTACATACCCGCAATACTTCACAGCAGTTGGAACTCTTTAAGCAATGGCAGGCCTTTCCACAACCAGACTTGCAGTCACATGGATTATATTGCTTGATAGTCCGGTTCTCGTTAGTACTTCCTCTCGATGTTGGTCGACGTGCAACATACTTTCCAAAATGGTTTTGTCTCTTGGCTTTATTCTTTCGCTAAGCTGATGATTGTGGCTCCTAACACCACAGACACATAGTAAAACAAAATGCAATTAAACGACTATCGTCTTTCTAAATAAATAACTATAATGTGCTCATTCTATGAATTGATTAATTAGAAGAGAATATTTTCACTAAAACCTCATGTTCATTCATAGGACATGTAGCAGATGGTCCTGCTTGGCCAGCATGCATACACTTGTACACTTGTATGCAAGTCTTGAGTCCAGGAAGAGTCTCTTTCGCCATGAGGCTTCACGTCCATATGCCATGCATACACAACTTCCCCTAACCTATGATAAAGAAGGATGTGCCACCCATATCAAACCCAATTAAGGGTTTCTCTGTCTCAACCTCGAAAAGGGTCTGCGAGTACATGATGACACCACCTGTAGGACCCGACAACACGGCTTTATGACCTGAAAATCTACTTTCAGAACTGGTAAAATAGTAATTAAAAGTAGCAAAAAGTGCATGTTCAATACACATGAAACTCGTAGCCATTCTATTTAAAAATTAACAGGTACAAAAATGATTCACTCTTGTTAGCATAAATGAGAGTTGATACTATTTTTGAAAAGAAGTTCGCCAAAAAGTGTTTCGGGTCGACCCAACCTTTATCATTATTGATCGTTTTGATCCATTACTCAAACTACCCGACCCACCCATTATTTCTACCTATAAACTAAACCCTCTGAATTTTACAGGTACCACAATTCTTTCTGCTGTAAAAAGCATAGTTAATCGAAACACCAAAATAGTCTACAAAAAGAATCCAGACAAAGAGTATTTTAAGTCCAACACTTTTAATTACACTATAGTCGTGGTAGGAGAGCCACCGTACGCTGACTTTTTTCACATATAAAAATAGAATCTAACATGTTCAATACTTCAATTGCAGAAAATATTGATCATAAATTCGTAGTAAAGAATAATGGACTAACATTTTCCTATTATATATATATATATATATATATATATATATATATATATATATATATATATATAATTGATACGACCCGTTAAGGTTATATAATATATATATGGTATGATGACCAGTGGCTGAACTCAACAAATTACATCAAGTTTATGGATGTGGCAGAATGCCAGAATGTGTGGGAGCTAGTGTTAGAGAAGAGATGAACTCATGAAAGTGTAGCTGTAGTGTTAGTTTGAAATTTTTTTAAACAAATAAGAGGGCGAAAATTCCCGCTCATATTTTTGGAGAATTAGACCAGGTCTTTAGCTTAAGACAGGTCTGCTTTAATTAATAAATAGAAGCCGAGTTTCAAAGTTTGTACCGGTCTATATTAGATTTTTTATAGACGTGTTCTCAGTTTCAAATCAGTTCTCTATTTGTTACTTTCATTAATACCAGGTTTTTTCATTTAAACGGGTCTTTATACTTTGTGGCGGGTAAACAAACATTTTTTCTAGACTCAACCGGCAGTGTCGGGCTTGATACCCTCTTTACATTGGCCAATCTGAATAAAAATGCAGAAAACGGCATGCCAATATTTAAGGATAAGTTTTGCACCTCATTTGCACTCGGCCAAAGTCCTCCATGTAATTCAGAATTCTCCCATGTCAAATTTCTAGACTACAATCAACAAAATCTGAATTAGAGGTGATACTAATTAACTTAAAATCAGGTCAAGCTGGGTTGTACATTATATAACCTGATATCTGCAATGTGGTTGTGCTATTGCTAGAATTCAAGCTGTTCATGGGGTTCATATTCTAATTCATCTGACCTTGTGACTGCATATAACCATGTAAACATCCCAATTAAGATATTACATCTGTGATGTTCAAGTTGATCATAATAAAAACAAATATTAATACCGATATAATATAATAGCTTGCGAATGTAAAGTATAGAAAGTGAGAGAAGCTGTCAAGCCTTTTCCTAAAATGTCTTTACAAAACAATGTATCCATAGCAATCCCTTCTCACCCCGTATAAGTGTCCATGGTAGATTTAACATTTTTACAGCTCTCAACGACGTTAAAATCGTTCATGAAAAGGTAGGGAATTTCCCTGCAAATATAAATAAACCCATTCATTTGTTTATTAAAATCCTCACCACATGATCAGTTTCTACTTGTGTACATATTTATGGTAAATGAATGGATGATAAAGAGAAGAATATGGGAATAACTAAAGCCAGAATGGTTACCTTGAAAGCACAAAGCAAAAGAGTGTTGTTTCTTTTAATCTTCTGGCCTGTCTTCCAAAACTCAACACACAAAATAGTTTATTGAAAATTTAAAGTACATAAAGATTTAGCCTAACATGTACGTATAAAATAACAAACAAAATAATAATTATCTAAAGGTTTAAACACAATGAAAAATCAAATCCCTTCATGTGCATAAAAATCTTCAGCCTTTGTCCTCTAAGCTCATTCTGGTTTATCTCGTCCACAATGCTTCTGAATTGGTTTTCATGTAGAAGTGGTCCAGAGATTCGAAAGCAATCATTGAAACGACACAATAACAAATCAATATCACAGTAGATGAATAACAAAAACATGATCAGTACAGAATTGGTTCAAACATGCAGCCAATAGCTACTCTATTAACCCATCGTTAAAAACACAACCATTATCAGTTAACACCCTTAAATCAATTGCAAAAGGCAAACGTGTGGATTGTACTTGCTGTTGAGCTGCACTCGTATGTTCAAACAATCCAAATCTCCTTACTCGACCTCATGCCTAATTGCATATATTTATAACGTAATAGATTGACATAATGGCAGATAAACCTAAACGTAAAAAAAATAATAAAAAAATAAAAACCTGTAAATATTCTAAGTGACCTCGTGAGTATTTTAACAACATCATATTAATTTGAACCTGCAAAAAAAAGAAAAAAGGAGATGGAAAGAGACCTAAACGTATAATGATGTTCATGGAGAGAATTTTGATGATTAGGGTTTCTGAAAAAAATATACGTGTGTTTTTTTAATAATAGATAATTTGTTAATTTTATATAATTAAGGAATGGATATTTTTAGGTTTATAGATTTGGTTTTGCAAAATATAATCCAAAAAGTGTGTTGGTCTAGTGGTTATCATGTTTGTTTGCGGACTAATGGACCTAGGTTCGATTCTTGTAAAGCCTAAATTTTTAATTTTAATAAATCCGAATTTTACACAAAAATCAATTAAATCAAATAAATGCCATCTGAAATTTTAACAAAACTTAAAAAAATTATAAAAATTGCTTACATGGACAGAATGTGATGACATGGATTAAAAAAATTATAAAAAGTTGCTTACATGGACAGAATGTGATGACATGGCTGCTAATAACAATTACTGGGCAATGAGGTGGCGTTTTCTTGAATTATCTACGTGTAACGCCTCCTGTTATATATAATGTATATATATATATATATATATATATATATATATATATATATATATATATATATATATATATATATATATATATATATATATATATATATATATATATATATATATATATATCACATCGTAAGTCATAAACCATATCAGATAAATATTAATTAGGAAATTGATTTGAATCATGTAATTTATTCATATACTTATAAAATTATCAAGTATATGTAAGCATGTATCTCCCCCAATGAGTTAAAAACAAGTATTGAAAATGGGGCTATGACTTACCTTGATTGATACGGGAATGATGAAAAGTAAAGTAGGATGAGATTACGAGAATGATTATGGAAACGTCTTTGATACGGAACCTGATAAATAAATTTATCTGAGAATTTAACCAAATACTATTTGGTAAACGAATAACGATAAATCGTTAAGATGAAAAGATAATATGCGAATAGAATTATTATGTTTATAATAATATGATGAAATATACTATTATTTCTAATGTTTTTCCTTTTTAACCATGATGATAACAATACGTAATGATAATTAGTTAAAAAGTCGTTATATATATTATTAACGTAAAATATATAATATATAAATAAAATGTAATAAAAATGCATATGACGTGATGGGTGACTGATGCGTGGGAATCGCAACAGGCTTTACCTCTCGAGGGATCTCGAGAAGCTTACAACCCCCACCAGGCAGTGTACCTGATCGTTGTAGTATAGTATAGTGACAAGTACCGGGGGATTGATCGTTCAGCTTGGGAATAGTGTCGCTAGGATTAGAAAGCCTAAATTACTAGTTCTAAAGATGAGAGATGATTATTTTTGTCTTTTTATATTTTTTTATGAAAGCAAGTAAAATCTCGGGTTTTGAAAGAGTGGGCGGAATTAGTTGCTATTCAACTAACCCAAAACTAAGATGCAATCAAAATAAAATACTAAAAATGAAATAAATAAACTAATTAAACTAAGGTTGTGAGCAGTAATTGGAGAAAATGTGTTTACTTAGACTTCACTACTCCCTAGATATCTTTTACATGTTAATTACTTGTTATAATTGCATGGATGACGGATCGTATTCTTTAATACCATTCATGGGGTGGCATACATAACTCCCCAATTCTATGAGCTCTTATCTCCTCCTACACCATGACCCAGCACAACTATAGGGATTGTAAACAGTGGCTCATGCATTAAATACAACCAATAAAGACCTAGTACGCCTCAGTTCATGTTTCTTAAGACGTTCAAGCATGTTACCATTTGGAGATCTGCCAGTTTTCTTAAGCCTAACATATAAAATCATTCATCCAAGAACAAGAATAAACAAGTAATCAACACATAATCAATATCTAGGTTTCATTAGATCTAAGCAAACACAAAGGAGATCTAGCCTAGCATAATGGAATTGAGACAAGAACAAGATATAGACAACCAACACATAGACATATTGATTGAATTAGAAGAACACTTATCTCAATTACAATGCAAGGTATCAAGGGTTTGGAACCCTTGAAAAACCTGTAAAAGTTGCACCAAATTCGTCTTTAGGGTTTCTCTAAAACTTCTCCTTTTTTAATGTAAAAACTAGAAAACTATATATAGGAAAACTGGGCTGACGGCGTCAAGACAACCATGTGACGCCGTCACCTCGCCGCCAAATACTTCCTCGGACGGCCTTGATCTACTTATGACGGCCTGTGTGACGCCGTCACCAACCACGGTATTTTTGATTCTTGGCCTTTTGACACCGTCAGGATGACTTTTGACGCCGTCATCAACTACGGTATTTTATTCTTGATGTCTAACGCCGTCAGGGTGTAACTCTTGACGCCGTCACCTAGTGTTTCCAGCAAGAAAAATTGATACTTTGTCGTTTTCTTCACTTTTATGCTCCAAAAACGTCCAAAATGGCTTCTTTTCCAGAATTTACTCTCCAAGTACCTAAAATCACAAAAGGAACGATTTAGGGCAATATTTGATCAAATAAAGTCGGATTCGGGCTTAAATGACCCCCTAAAGACGGATCATTTTTCACCTCTTCATATACCCTTACACTTGAGATTTGCTTGTCCTCAAGCAAATGCGCTTTTATTCTACTCAAAAGACAAGTTAGGGGTCATTTAACACTAATATAAAAGTAATTACAACAAATAATCGTTCCACTAAAGACCAATAGACAAGCATGGAGATCATACACAAGCACCTCACAAATAGTGTTTAGATACTCACATCTCTCGGGTGTAATAAAGTAATATAACATTATAGAAATGGAAGATATCTCTCACTACCTGTCATAGCAAAATAGATTACCATAGGCTTGGGAAAGGATCAAACCTCCACCACATGGCGTAAGCACCTAGGATAAACTATCAAAGAGGTCTTGTAAAGGGTTGTAACGTTAAGTATAGGGATATGAATTACACGGTTTTGTTGGATAAAGGAAGTTTTACTGGTGGCGAGTTAACAATCTTAGTTAATTACATGTACAAGATGGCGTTGCTAAGCCAAGACTAGACTCGACTTAAGCTAATAAATGAAAAATTAACAAAAACATAAAATGAACATAGAATGAAACGGGATGGTAGTCCGTATGTTTTTTCTCTCTTTTTTTTTTTTTTTTTTTTTTTTTTTTTTTTTTTTTTTTTTTTTGCATACACTCTTACCCTACCATCCAAAATAATACATCATAGGGAATGAACATTTCCCTTACACTTGAATCATTACATACTTTACATTAAACTAAACTAATGACTCGAATTAAGAAAATCAAAACACTTGGAGCACTTTTAAGATTAACGTACATATGGGGGTAATAATATTATGTTCTTCCCCATTACTCCATAAAATAAGTACTTACCCATGAGTCCCAATCGTCCCAAAACAATATGTACAAGGATATGACTCGACTTAGCAACCATGTAATCAATTAGAAAGTTAACTTAGGGTTTAACAAATAACAATAAGGCACTAAAAATGAGCGCATACACGGAAGGCTAAGGCGATTTGGGTGTACATTTAAGTGGGGTGTAAAAAATTCTTCCTTTAAGTAAAATGCTTAAAGTTAGAAACGAAAAGATAGGCTCGGAGGGGTGTACTAGGGGTTTCGTGTACTAAAAATGAGTACAACGCTAAGGGTGTGGGAAAAATTAGTTGACTTAACTAGCCAAGTAATATGACTTAAATGGTCAAGTAATTATAATACGGGTTTAACACAAGGGTGATCCTAATGCCTCTTATCATGTAGTAAATCCTACCACACGAATGTAGTCTCACTCGCGGTCTCGGGATGCATCACTAACGCAAGTTCTAGAATCTAAATGCTACCGGTACACTCATAAGCACTAATAATGAATGCTTTTCCTATCAAATCTAAAGGCGAACCTCACATTTTTGGGTGGAAAATTTTTCTGAATATACGGTTATGTGCTAGTCATACAATCTCCTATCCATGAGACGCTTGCTATGGCTAAAGTTTCACTCCTAAATGTTGTAAAAAATTTTAAATTTGGCGCTAAAATTGCACTAACAAGTATTTCTCGTAGTTTTATTACACATCTACCATCAAACAAAACAAACTCAAGCGAAAGTGCATATGTAGGGTATCATCTTTTTACCCTCCCCTTACACTTAAGATGAACATTGTCCCCAATGTTCAAGTAAAGAATGTAAAAGTGAAAAAGTAAAGAGAATGAAATCAAATACTCCCCTGATTCGCTCGGTATGGATTATAGGTGGCCAGGTTAAATCTTCTTCCAAGAAAACGAACAATCAAAGCTTCCCTTCCAGAATATAAGTCATCTCCTTGTCGAACATAACCTGTAAAACCTGACAAAATAGACAAGACAACCTCGCGTAAAATCGGCGGCATCCTATATAAGTTCCTAAATCCTAGAAAACAAAGTAAGATATAATGCTTGTGGAATGAAGTTTGCAGATTTCCTGGAGATTATAAAACTTAATAATTCACAAAAACCATAAGACTCCGTTAGAAAAACAAAACTGGTAAAATTTCCAGATTTTTGACACCTGACGCCGTCAAGAGTAAAACTCTGACGCCGTCAGAATGGACCTGCAGAAATTCTTATGTTAAGTTTCCGGAAAATTTATGGAAAAACTTGGTCCTACTTCCTGGAAAATCCTGCAAAACTTCATTGTGACTCAATACAAGCATTTGACTCTAACAAATACGAATATACATGTTCATTTATTATTGTGGAGAATCATGATCGGTTTGTTTCTTAAAAACATATTTGGGGTTTCCCCTTACACTTATCTTTTGCAAAAATACTTTTAGGTTGGAGTTAAGACTAGGCCAAACAACATAGTAAAGTATTTCCACATTTTATTTGAGAAGCATGACCAACCAACAATAAAAATAAAACATGCATACGGAAGCAAATAACAATCAAACAAATAAAATCACACAAAACATGGGTTGCCTCCCAAGAAGCGCTTTTCTTTATTTATGAGTCTTGTAGCTAGACTCAAAGTCATGGGTTACTACGTGATTTCATCATTGGTTCCACTCTCTAGGTCGTCTTCTAAACTAGTATCGCTTTCATAGTGCAAGTACTTCGGATCTTCGAATTCGAAAACATCTTGTCGATACTTAGAACCAAGCTTACTAACATTCTTAAAGAATCCACATGATAAATCAGAAATATTCCTACACCCTCTCCTAACATCTTCATCACACAAGATAAGTTGGGAGCTCATCATATCAAGCCCGTCACAATCTATTCCCTTAAGGTCTTTTTTCTTGTATGGCGTTTGGTATGAAATCCTCCTAATCCCATTAGTGAAGCTCATGATTCCGTTCAAGTCATCCACTATCAAATTAGTGATTTCACAAAAGGGTGCTCCAAAGACGACTTGTGATAACCTAGGGTCGACATAGTCCTCTATGTTATCCACAATTGTGAATTCCATAGGGAATGCCATATTTCCTACGAACACCTGGATTTCATGATCCTTACCAACCACTTTCTCTCCCTTGTAAATCATCCCCCATCTGCAGATATTGTTATAGTGAAACAATGACATAAAATTCTTTGGCAGGAATACATTAATGTATATGTTATCGAAGTACTTATGACCGATCATGCAGGGGATTTTGAGATTATCCGGATCACGTCGTCTTATCTTCCCCAACTCTCCATCCTTTGACCCATATAGATTCCCCTCAAGAGAGGGACGATACTCGTACACCTCCTCACTATTCCTACGAAAGATTATCTTCCTAACACCATTGGTGAGTACTAAACTACCATCTTTCTCATCAAGGATTGCTCCTGATTCATTGATAAATGGTATCCCAAGGACAAGGTGGATTAACGTTTGATTGGTGAAAGGGTCCACGTCATCAACCACGGTGAGGTCAGTATTGTAAACAAGCTCTCCAATCCTAATTGATAAATTTTCTATTACTCTCTTGCACGCAACGTGCTCTGGGAAGGTTTTGTGGTATAGGGAGAGGGGGATTATGTTGACTGGGAAGCTAGGATCTATATGACTATCGGTTAAGAGCTTTTCCTTAATGGTACAGGGGATCTTGAAAACTTTAGGGTTACTTTCCTTAGTATGATTGTTACCCACACTAATAACATCCTCCATTTTTCTCTTGGGTTCTTCTATAATAGATTTACCCAAAATGGTTGGATCTTTCTCGTGCTCTTCCGATTTCTCTTTCATTTCATCCGGTTTGTCGGATTCTTGCGCGGTGTATTGCTCGGGTGAGTCGGTAGGTTTTCTTGCCAAATCATGGTCAACCCTTGAGGTCTCATCTTTCGCTGTCTGACTGAATTTGTTTGGTTGTTGTTGGGTTGGGTTGGGTGTTGAAGCAGATATCGTGGTGATGGTGTTTACGAAGTGGATTGGTCCAGGGGGGTTGACAGGTTCTTTTCCGTTAGGATACAGATGTTTGAATAGCTTGCTAGGACTTTTTATTTTTACAGGGGAGGCTGGTGGACTCATGATGGTAGCAGATTTAACCTCATTAACGGGAATGGGCCTATTATCAATATGCTCTTTGATAGCAGTCAACAAATTACAAATCTTGTTGTTTACATCATCCTGCTGTTGTTTAAATTTGGCCTCGAGCGTAGCGAGCTGTAGTTCTTGAGAGAGAATGAATTTCTTTAGAGTATCTTCACAGCTTTGCCTAGGAATGCCTTGTGATGGAAAATGCTCGGACCAAGTGAGCGGTGAGGAGTCATTGAAGGATACGCTTCGCGTTTGGTACCTTCTAAAATCAGGTTTATCCTTCCATGCCTCATAGGCTTCGGCAGAAGTTCGAGGACCCTGACCCATGTGTGATGATGTGAATTCGTTATAAGCACGTTTTGGAAGTTCCATGCAGTTATGGGTCTCATGAGGGCCATTGCATAGTTTGCATGTAGAAGCGATTCTGCTTACTTGGTTTGAAGGTTTATGAGCTTCGTAGGATTTCATGAGAGACTTGACTCGACCTTCAAGTTCCATGATCCTACGGTCGGGAGTGCTAGAATTGTTCGAAGGCAAAGATATTGCCTTGACCGTTTCGTTCAAATCACGGGGATCATTCCAACTTTCGTTGTCATAGAGAGCAAGATCTTCTATGAGTTCCCATGATTATTCCGCACTAAGATCACGTAGCTTACCACCGGCTGATTGGTCAATGGTTCGCCTCGTGGAGATGTCGATATGGTCATAAAAGATTTGGACTTGGAGCCAAAGATCTATGCCATGATGAGGGACTTTTTGGAGTAAGTCCTTGAAACGAGTCCATGCTTCATAAAGAGATTCATTTTGACGTTGTTGGAACATCAAGATGTCATTCCTAAGCTTAGTAGTTCTCCCCGGTGGGAAAAATTGAGCAAGGAAACGAGTGGTGAGACCATCCCATGTGGTGATGGATCCCGCGGGTAAACGCTCAAGCCATTGACTAGTTTGATCCCGTAGAGAGAATTGGAATAGGCGTAAACGGGTAGTCTCTCTAGTTTCAACACCTAGGTCTATGGAATCTACGATTTTGAGAAAGTCCTTAAGATGTTGGTTTGGATCTTCGGAACGAAGTCCATGGAATGCACATCCGCTTTGCACCAACCGGATAGTGTCGGATCGCAAGGGGGTCACATTGGCTCCGGTGAGCTCAATGGTGTTTCGGTAGCCTTGATGGCTAGGTCGGGAGTACTCTCCTAAGGTTCGGGGCCTAAGGGGTTCTAGTGGTGGGTTTTGTTGTGGTGGGATGACGGGTTCAAAGATGTTACCACCTTCCATGATGTCGGATGGTAAAGAGTTACGAACAAAGACACGAAGAAATAAGATAGACTAACGAAGAACCTAAAAATAAAAATAAAATCTTGCTAGAAAGGAATCTAGCAAGTAGACCTAATAAAAAGAAATCCTAACCTAGACAATAACTATTCCCCGGGCTGCGGCGCCAAAAACTTGATGCGTGGGAATCGCAACAGGCTTTACCTCTCGAGGGATCTCGAGAAGCTTACAACCCCCACCAGGCAGTGTACCTGATCGTTGTAGTATAGTATAGTGACAAGTACCGGGGGATTGATCGTTCAGCTTGGGAATAGTGTCGCTAGGATTAGAAAGCCTAAATTACTAGTTCTAAAGATGAGAGATGATTATTTTTGTCTTTTTATATTTTTTATGAAAGCAAGTAAAATCTCGGGTTTTGAAAGAGTGGGCGGAATTAGTTGCTATTCAACTAACCCAAAACTAAGATGCAATCAAAATAAAATACTAAAAATGAAAATAAACTAATTAAACTAAGGTTGTGAGCAGTAATTGGAGAAAATGTGTTTACTTAGACTTCACTACTCCCTAGATATCTTTTACATGTTAATTACTTGTTATAATTGCATGGATGACGGATCGTATTCTTTAATACCATTCATGGGGTGGCATACATAACTCCCCAATTCTATGAGCTCTTATCTCCTCCTACACCATGACCCAGCACAACTATAGGGATTGTAAACAGTGGCTCATGCATTAAATACAACCAATAAAGACCTAGTACGCCTCAGTTCATGTTTCTTAAGACGTTCAAGCATGTTACCATTTGGAGATCTGCCAGTTTTCTTAATCCTAACATATAAAATCATTCATCCAAGAACAAGAATAAACAAGTAATCAACACATAATCAATATCTAGGTTTCATTAGATCTAAGCAAACACAAAGGAGATCTAGCCTAGCATAATGGAATTGAGACAAGAACAAGATATAGACAACCAACACATAGACATATTGATTGAATTAGAAGAACACTTATCTCAATTACAATGCAAGGTATCAAGGGTTTGGAACCCTTGAAAAACCTGTAAAATTTGCACCAAATTCGTCTTTAGGGTTTCTCCAAAACTTCTCCTTTTTTAATGTAAAAACTAGAAAACTATATATAGGAAAACTGGGCTGACGGCGTCAAGACAACTATGTGACGCCGTCACCTCGCCGCCAAATACTTCCTCGGACGGCCTTGATCTACTTATGACGGCCTGTGTGACGCCGTCACCAACCACGGTATTTTATTCTTGGCCTTTTGACACCGTCAGGATGACTTTTGACGCCGTCATCAACTACGGTATTTTATTCTTGATGTCTGACGCCGTCAGGGTGTAACTCTTGACGCTGTCACCTAGTGTTTCCAGCATTGAAAATTGATACTTTGTCGTTTTCTTCACTTTTATGCTCCAAAAACGTCCAAAATGGCTTCTTTTCCAGAATTCACTCTCCAAGTACCTAAAATCACAAAAGGAACGATTTAGGGCAATATTTGATCAAATAAAGTCGGATTCGGGCTTAAATGACCCCCTAAAAATGGATCATTTTTCACCTCTTCATATACCCTTACACTTGAGATTTGCTTGTCCTCAAGCAAATGCGCTTTTATTCTACTCAAAAGACAAGTTAGGGGTCATTTAACACTAATATAAAAGTAATTACAACAAATAATCGTTCCACTAAAGACCAATAGACAAGCATGGAGATCATACACAAGCACCTCACAAATAGTGTTTAGATACTCACATCTCTCGGGTGTAATAAAGTAATATAACATTATGGAAATGGAAGATATCTCTCACTACCTGTCATAGCAAAATAGATTACCATAGGCTTGGGAAAGGATCAAACCTCCACCACATGGCGTAAGCACCTAGGATAAACTATCAAAGAGGTCTTGTAAAGGGTTGTAACGTTAGGTATAGGGATATGAATTACACGGTTTTGTTGGATAAAGGAAGTTTTACTGGTGGCGAGTTAACAATCTTAGTTAATTACATGTACAAGATGGCGTTGCTAAGCCAAGACTAGACTCGACTTAAGCTAATAAATGAAAAATTAACAAAAACATAAAATGAACATAGAATGAAACGGGATGGTAGTCCGTATGTTTTTTCTCTTTTTTTTTTTTTTTTTTTTTTTTTTTTTTTTTTTTTTTTTTTTTTTTGCATACACTCTTACCCTACCATCCAAAATAATACATCATAGGGAATGAACATTTCCCTTACACTTGAATCATTACATACTTTACATTAAACTAAACTAATGACTCGAATTAAGAAAATCAAAACACTTGGAGCACTTTTAAGATTAACGTACATATGGGGGTAATAATATTATGTTCTTCCCCATTACTCCATAAAATAAGTACTTACCCATGAGTCCCAATCGTCCCAAAACAATATGTACAAGGATATGACTCGACTTAGCAACCATGTAATCAATTAGAAAGTTAACTTAGGGTTTAACAAATAACAATAAGGCACTAAAAATGAGCGCATACACGGAAGGCTAAGGCGATTTGGGTGTACATTTAAGTGGGGTGTAAAAAATTCTTCCTTTAAGTAAAATGCTTAAAGTTAGAAACGAAAAGATAGGCTCGGAGGGGTGTACTAGGGGTTTCGTGTACTAAAAATGAGTACAACGCTAAGGGTGTGGGAAAAATTAGTTGACTTAACTAGCCAAGTAATATGACTTAAATGGTCAAGTAATTATAATACGGGTTTAACACAAGGGTGATCCTAATGCCTCTTATCATGTAGTAAATCCTACCACACGAATGTAGTCTCACTCGCGGTCTCGGGATGCATCACTAACGCAAGTTCTAGAATCTAAATGCTACCGGTACACTCATAAGCACTAATAATGAATGCTTTTCCTATCAAATCTAAAGGCGAACCTCACATTTTTGGGTGGAAAATTTTTCTGAATATACGGTTATGTGCTAGTCATACAATCTCCTATCCATGAGACGCTTGCTATGGCTAAAGTTTCACTCCTAAATGTTGTAAAAAATTTTAAATTTGGCGCTAAAATTGCACTAACAAGTATTTCTCGTAGTTTTATTACACATCTACCATCAAACAAAACAAACTCAAGCGAAAGTGCATATGTAGGGTATCATCTTTTTACCCTCCCCTTACACTTAAGATGAACATTGTCCCCAATGTTCAAGTAAAGAATGTAAAAGTGAAAAAGTAAAGAGAATGAAATCAAATACTCCCCTGATTCGCTCGGTATGGATTATAGGTGGCCAGGTTAAATCTTCTTCCAAGAAAACGAACAATCAAAGCTTCCCTTCCAGAATATAAGTCATCTCCTTGTCGAACATAACCTGTAAAACCTGACAAAATAGACAAGACAACCTCGCGTAAAATCGGCGGCATCCTATATAAGTTCCTAAATCCTAGAAAACAAAGTAAGATATAATGCTTGTGGAATGAAGTTTGCAGATTTCCTGGAGATTATAAAACTTAATAATTCACAAAAACCATAAGACTCCGTTAGAAAAACAAAACTGGTAAAATTTCCAGATTTTTGACACCTGACGCCGTCAAGAGTAAAACTCTGACGCCGTCAGAATGGACCTGCAGAAATTCTTATGTTAAGTTTCCGGAAAATTTATGGAAAAACTTGGTCCTACTTCCTGGAAAATCCTGCAAAACTTCATTGTGACTCAATACAAGCATTTGACTCTAACAAATACGAATATACATGTTCATTTATTATTGTGGAGAATCATGATCGGTTTGTTTCTTAAAAACATATTTGGGGTTTCCCCTTACACTTATCTTTTGCAAAAATACTTTTAGGTTGGAGTTAAGACTAGGCCAAACAACATAGTAAAGTATTTCCACATTTTATTTGAGAAGCATGACCAACCAACAATAAAAATAAAACATGCATACGGAAGCAAATAACAATCAAACAAATAAAATCACACAAAACATGGGTTGCCTCCCAAGAAGCGCTTTTCTTTATTTACGAGTCTTGTAGCTAGACTCAAAGTCATGGGTTACTACGTGATTTCATCATTGGTTCCACTCTCTAGGTCGTCTTCTAAACTAGTATCGCTTTCATAGTGCAAGTACTTCGGATCTTCGAATTCGAAAACATCTTGTCGATACTTAGAACCAAGCTTACTAACATTCTTAAAGAATCCACATGATAAATCAGAAATATTCCTACACCCTCTCCTAACATCTTCATCACACAAGATAAGTTGGGAGCTCATCATATCAAGCCTGTCACAATCTATTCCCTTAAGGTCTTTTTTCTTGTATGGCGTTTGGTATGAAATCCTCCTAATCCCATCAGTGAAGGTCATGATTCCGTTCAAGTCATCCACTATCAAATTAGTGATTTCACAAAAGGGTGCTCCAAAGACGACTTGTGATAACCTAGGGTCGACATAGTCCTCTATGTTATCCACAATTGTGAATTCCATAGGGAATGCCATATTTCCTACGAACACCTGGATTTCATGATCCTTACCAACCACTTTCTCTCCCTTGTAAATCATCCCCCATCTGCAGATATTGTTATAGTGAAACAATGACATAAAATTCTTTGGCTGGAATACATTAATGTATATGTTATCGAAGTACTTATGACCGATCATGCAGGGGATTTTGAGATTATCCGGATCACGTCGTCTTATCTTCCCCAACTCTCCATCCTTTGACCCATATAGATTCCCCTCAAGAGAGGGACGATACTCGTACACCTCCTCACTATTCCTACGAAAGATTATCTTCCTAACACCATTGGTGAGTACTACACTACCATCTTTCTCATCAAGGATTGCTCCTGATTCATTGATAAATGGTATCCCAAGGACAAGGTGGGTTAACGTTTGATTGGTGAAAGGGTCCACATCATCAACCACGGTGAGGTCAGTATTGTAAACAAGCTCTCCAATCCTAATTGATAAATTTTCTATTACTCTCTTGCACGCAACGTGCTCTGGGAAGGTTTTGTTGTATAGGGAGAGGGGGATTATGTTGACTGGGAAGCTAGGATCTATATGACTATTGGTTAAGAGCTTTTCCTTAATGGTACAGGGGATCTTGAAAACTTTAGGGTTACTTTCCTTAGTATGATTGTTACCCACACTAATAACATCCTCCATTTTTCTCTCGGGTTCTTCTATAATAGATTTACCCAAAATGGTTGGATCTTTCTCGTGCTCTTCCGATTTCTCTTTCATTTCATCCGGTTTGTCGGATTCTTGCGCGGTGTATTGCTCGGGTGAGTCGGTAGGTTTTCTTGCCAAATCATCAACCCTTGAGGTCTCATCTTTCGCTGTCTGACTGAATTTGTTAGGTTGTTGTTGGGTTGGGTTGGGTGTTGAAGCAGATATCGTGGTGATGGTGTTTACGAAGTGGATTGGTCCAGGGGGTTGACAGGTTCTTTTCCGTTAGGATACAGATGTTTGAATAGCTTGCTAGGACTTTTTATTTTTACAGGGGAGGATGGTGGACTCATGATGGTAGCAGATTTAACCTCATTAACAGGAATGGGCCTATTATCAATATGCTCTTTGATAGCAGTCAACAGATTACAAATCTTGTTGTTTACATCATCCTGCTGTTGTTTAAATTTGGCCTCGAGCGTAGCGAGCTGTAGTTCTTGAGAGAGAATGAATTTCTTTAGAGTATCTTCACAGCTTTGCCTAGGAATGCCTTGTGATGGAAAATGCTCGGACCAAGTGAGCGGTGAGGAGTCATTGAAGGATACGCTTCGCGTTTGGTACCTTCTAAAATCAGGTTTATCCTTCCATGCCTCATAGGCTTCGGCAGAAGTTCGAGGACCCTGACCCATGTGTGATGATGTGAATTCGTTATAAGCACGTTTTGGAAGTTCCATGCAGTTATGGGTCTCATGAGGGCCATTGCATAGTTTGCATGTAGAAGCGATTCTGCTTACTTGGTTTGAAGGTTTATGAGCTTCGTAGGATTTCATGAGAGACTTGACTCGACCTTCAAGTTCCATGATCCTACGGTCGGGAGTGCTAGAATTGTTCGAAGGCAAAGATATTGCCTTGACCGTTTCGTTCAAATCACAGGGATCATTCCAACTTTCGTTGTCATAGAGAGCAAGATCTTCTATGAGTTCCCATGATTGTTCCGCACTAAGATCACGTAGCTTACCACCGGCCGATTGGTCAATGGTTCGCCTCGTGGAGATGTCGATATGGTCATAAAAGATTTGGACTTGGAGCCAAAGATCTATGCCATGATGAGGGACTTTTTGGAGTAAGTCCTTGAAACGAGTCCATGCTTCATAAAGAGATTCATTTTGACATTGTTGGAACATCAAGATGTCATTCCTAAGCTTAGTAGTTCTCCCCGGTGGGAAAAATTGAGCAAGGAAACGAGTGGTGAGACCATCCCATGTGGTGATGGATCCCGCGGGTAAACGCTCAAGCCATTGACTAGCTTGATCCCGTAGAGAGAATTGGAATAGGCGTAAACGGGTAGTCTCTCTAGTTTCAACACCTAGGTATATGGAATCTACGATTTTGAGGAAGTCCTTAAGATGTTGGTTTGGATCTTCGGAACGAAGTCCATGGAATGCACATCCGCTTTGCACCAACCGGATGGTGTCGGATCGCAAGGGGTCACATTGGCTCCGGTGAGCTCAATGGTGTTTCGGTAGCCTTGATGGCTAGGTCGGGAGTACTCTCCTAAGGTTTGGGGCCTAAGGGGTTCTAGTGGTGGGTTTTGTTGTGGTGGGATGACGGGTTCAAAGATGTTACCACCTTCCATGATGTCGGATGGTAAAGAGTAACGAACAAAGACACGAAGAAATAAGATAGACTAACGAAGTACCTAAAAATAAAAATAAAATCTTGCTAGAAAGGAATCTAGCAAGTAGACCTAATAAAAAGAAATCCTAACCTAGACAATAACTATTCCCCGGGCTGCGGCGCCAAAAACTTGATGCGTGGGAATCGCAACAGGCTTTACCTCTCGAGGGATCTCGAGAAGCTTACAACCCCCACCAGGCAGTGTACCTGATCGTTGTAGTATAGTATAGTGACAAGTACCGGGGGATTGATCGTTCAGCTTGGGAATAGTGTCGCTAGGATTAGAAAGCCTAAATTACTAGTTCTAAAGATGAGAGATGATTATTTTTGTCTTTTTATATTTTTTTATGAAAGCAAGTAAAATCTCGGGTTTTGAAAGAGTGGGCGGAATTAGTTGCTATTCAACTAACCCAAAACTAAGATGCAATCAAAATAAAATACTAAAAATGAAAATAAACTAATTAAACTAAGGTTGTGAGCAGTAATTGGAGAAAATGTGTTTACTTAGACTTCACTACTCCCTAGATATCTTTTACATGTTAATTACTTGTTATAATTGCATGGATGACGGATCGTATTCCTTAATACCATTCATGGGGTGGCATACATAACTCCCCAATTCTATGAGCTCTTATCTCCTCCTACACCATGACCCAGCACAACTATAGGGATTGTAAACAGTGGCTCATGCATTAAATACAACCAATAAAGACCTAGTACGCCTCAGTTCATGTTTCTTAAGACGTTCAAGCATGTTACCATTTGGAGATCTGCCAGTTTTCTTAAGCCTAACATATAAAATCATTCATCCAAGAACAAGAATAAACAAGTAATCAACACATAATCAATATCTAGGTTTCATTAGATCTAAGCAAACACAAAGGAGATCTAGCCTAGCATAATGGAATTGAGACAAGAACAAGATATAGACAACCAACACATAGACATATTGATTGAATTAGAAGAACACTTATCTCAATTACAATGCAAGGTATCAAGGGTTTGGAACCCTTGAAAAACCTGTAAAAGTTGCACCAAATTCGTCTTTAGGGTTTCTCCAAAACTTCTCCTTTTTTAATATAAAAACTAGAAAACTATATATAGGAAAACTGGGCTGACGGCGTCAAGACAACCATGTGACGCCGTCACCTCGCCGCCAAATACTTCCTCGGACGGCCTTGATCTACTTATGATGGCCTGTGTGACGCCGTCACCAACCACGGTATTTTATTCTTGGCCTTTTGACGCCGTCATCAACTACGGTATTTTATTCTTGATGTCTGACGCCGTCAGGGTGTAACTCTTGACGCCGTCACCTAGTGTTTCCAGCATGGAAAATTGATACTTTGCCGTTTTCTTCACTTTTATACTCCAAAAACGTCCAAAATGGCTTCTTTTCCAGAATTCACTCTCCAAGTACTTAAAATCACAAAAGGAACGATTTAGGGCAATATTTGATCAAATAAAGTCGGATTCGGGCTTAAATGACCCCCTAAAAACGGATCATTTTTCGCCTCATCAGTGACGTAAAAATAGAAAATAAAATAAGAATGTCAAATATAATATGTTGGTCCTTGTCCTTTTCCAGTTTTTACACTTTTTATACTAACGGCGTTAGCGTTACACCGCTAGTCATTTTTATATATAAGTTACAATTACAGTCCACTACATGTCCAATATTACAATCTAAGCTTGGAAATTAATAATATGTCATTTTATAACCTATAGTTTCTGTTTTACTGTTCCAGTCCTTTGTTTTAACAGTTTGGTAGTTTTAGTCCCTGAAGGTGTCGTCGCGTTACATTTTTAGTCCAAATGTACAAAAATTATGAGAAAAATTATATAAAAATTTCCGAAGCTTATTTTATTAATAACAAGCTTATTTCAACAGCTTATTTGCTAAAAAGCTTATTTTTTTTAAGTAATTGGGCCTTAACGAACCAAATCAAAAGCCCGTTAAGAAATTTAGAGGCGAGGGCATGAAAACAGTTTTGGGCCTGGACTTGGGCTACTCTCGTGATTCTAAAAATATAATTTATGGGCCTGGTGGACTGATAAAACGCTAAGTCTTATTGGGCTTAGTATAAGCCCAATCGAATTTTATTAAGTTTTTGAATAAGATGAGATTTAGAAAACCTTGTGATTTGCCGATCAAAATGAAGTAAATTGAGTGTCAAAACGTGAGTATTTTTACAAGTTATCTAAATGAAAGTGGTAGTTTTCTAGGTGGTCTATTGAGTCGTATAAAAATATTGGGTGCTCGTTAAGTAATATTTCAATTTATACGTGCGTTTCTTGGGCTACATGGATCGTTTCTATATATGTTAAAGACTTGAAATATTTTCTAAGTGTTTAGAGTTTTTTTTATATCCGATTGTATCTAGGTTTAAAAATAAGTTCGTATGATGCATGAATCGTAAAATAAACGTGAAACAAGTGTGTGTCGTGACTCCTAGGCCTTCCAAGATAGAGGCTAGTCACATGTCGTGTACTACATGATAATTTGTACGTAAAAATTATATATAAAGCTTATATATGATCGACAAAACATATACATGATGCATGGGATATATTTAACGTGTGAAATGAATTGAAAAGAGGTAGAAACAACTTACTACACCTCTTGGGTGGTAGAGAGTCGAGAGTGGAAGAATGAAACACAAGATACGATCAAATTCGACTATAACCCAAATAATATACGAATATATTAAACCCGATTACCCTTTTCTTGCTTCCAAACGATCTCGTAACCACTTCTGGTCTTCAAGGGATAGTTTTTAGGAAGAAAGAAAGTTTTGAAAGTGTATGATAATTGATAGAATCGGATGCATGCATGAGAAGTATATATGGTGACATTTCCTAACACGTAAGTGTAAAAATTTCAAGGAAACCACAAATACTTTGCAATGTCAGTAATTATAGGTTCTAGGCTGAGTTATATATCATATAATATCAATTGAGAGTGCATGAAATAAGGTGGATGTCTTGGTGAATCACCTAGATGTCGACCACTATATTTATTTGTACACAAATTGAGTAATCGTGTACAACTTTAATATAGCTGATCATGAATGACATTTAAACATGAAATCATCTTAGGAATGTGATTAGGAACACTTAGGAACAAACGGGAATGATGAGGCGAAAAATGATCCATTTTTAGGGGGTCATTTAAGCCCGAATCCGACTTTATTTGATCAAATATTGCCCTAAATCGTTCCTTTTGTGATTTTAGGTGTTTGGAGAGTGAATTCTGGAAAAGAAGCCATTTTGGACGTTTTTGGAGCATAAAAGTGAAGAAAACGGCAAAGTACCAATTTTCCATGCTGAAGACACAAGGTGACGGCGTCAAGAGTTACATCTTGACGATGTCAGACATGAAGAATAAAATACCGTAGGTGGTGACGGCGTCAAAAGTCATCCTGACGGCGTCAAAGTGGCAAGAATAAAATACCGTAGGTGGTGACGGCGTCACATAGGCCGTCATAAGTAGATCAAGGCCGTCCGAGGAAGTATTTGGCGGCGAGGTGACATCGTCACATGGTAGTCTTGACGCCGTCAGCCTAGTTTTCCTATATATAGTTTTCTAGTTTTTTTCATTAAAAGAGATAAGTTTTGGTGAAACCCTAAAGACGAATTTGGTGGTACTTTTACAGGTTTTTCAAGGGTTCCAAACCCTTGAGACCTTGCATTGTAATTGAGATAAGTGTTCTTCCAATTCAATCAATATGTCTATGTGTTGGTTGTTTATATCTTGTTCTTGTCTCAATTCCATTATGCTAGGCTAGATCTCTTTTGTGTTTGCTTAGATCTAATGAAACCTAGATGTTGATTATGTGTTGATTACTTGTCTATTCTTGTCTTGGATGAATGATTTTATATGTTAGGCTTAAGAAAACTGGCAGATCTCCAAATGGTAACATGCTTGAACGTCTTAAGAAACATGAACCGAGGCGTACTAGGTCTTTATTGGTTGTATTTAATGCATGAGCCACTGTTTACAATCCCTATAGTTGTGCTGGGTCATGGTGTAGGAGGAGATAAGAGCTTATAGAGTTGGGGAGTTATGTATGCCACCCCACGAATGGTATTAAGGAATACAATCCGTCATCCATACAAGTATAACAAGTAATTAACGTGTAAAAGATATCTAGGGAGTAGTGAAGTCTAAGTAAACACAATTTCTCCAAATACTGCTCACAACCTTAGTATAAATTAGTTTATTTTCATTTTTATTATTTTATTTTGATTGCATCTTAGTTTTGGGTTAGTTGAATAGCAACTAATTCCGCCCACTCTATTAAAACCCGAAATTTTATTTGCTTTCTAAAAAATATAAAAACACAAAAATAATCATCCCTCACCTTTAGAACTATTAATTAGGTTTTCTAATCCTAGCGACACTATTCCTAAGCTGAACGATCAATCCCCCGGTACTTGTCACTATACTATACTACAACGATCAGGTACACTGCCTGGTGGGGGTTGTAAGCTTCTCGAGATCCCTCGAGAGGTAAAGCAAGGTGCGATTCCCACGCATCAAGTTTTTGGCGCCGCAGCTCGGGGAATAGTTATTGTCTAGGTTAGGATTTCTTTTTATTAGGTCTACTTGCTAGATTCCTTTCTAGTAAGATTTTATTTTTACTTTTAGGTCTTCGTTAGTCTATCTTTTTCTTTGTGTGTTTGTTCGTAATTTCCATTGACTCTTCCGTTCACCATTATGGAGTACGCGAATCCACCATACCACCAACCACAAAGACCATTCTACCCTATTGACATCTCGAATTTCAAACAATATCGAGATGAACCCATATATGATGCATGGACTCGTTTTAAAATTTTACTTCGAAAATTCCCTCATCATAGTTTCTCTTTAGCATCCTTAATCGAAACCTTTTACTATCATGTCAGCCGATGTGACCAAATGTGCATTGATGATTTTGCCAATGGGGGCCCTAGGGAATTAAGTGCTGAAGAAGCATGGGATACCTTAGAAGACTGTGCCCAATATTATTATAGAGTAGACAACCCAACAAACAACATCACAAATCAATCAATAACAAGTTTGAAGGAGCAAACAGGAAGTTTGTTGGGGGATGAATATACTCATGTTGAGATACCTAGTTGGATGGCACCTAATATCATAGTACAAAACAAACATATAGGTAATCTAGGTACAATGGAGGATGAGGTGGATAATCCAAGCCCACAAAGTACCCCACAAGTCCTACCATCATTTGAGGCACATACACCGCCCGTGACTTACCCGGAAGAAGTAGATGAGACTATAGGAACCCCAATTGAGGTAGAACCCTTGGACCAAGCACCACTAGAGGATATAGGTTTGAACACTTGTAGTGATAACCTTACTCCTAGTTCTAAGGAATTTCCTAGTGTTGATGAACCGGAACCTCAATCTTTACACACCTTTCCATCCTTAGATATATTTCTAGGAGACAAAAGAGGAACCGACCCACCCATCAACCCATGTAGTCCGGGTAGTCTTAGGATAAAGGTAGTGGACTCTAAGCCTTGTAGAGAGGAAACCAATATAGGAGTGGAAAATGACCTTACATGCTTACATCACCCATTTATGATTGATCACAAGAAACATTATAGGTTTAAACCGGGTTTATTAGGTCAAGATGGATCCCCAACTAGTAGTCTCTTGAAGTTGATTGAAAATGATCCCTTCTTAGGAGAAAACTTCAACTCACCCATTGACCAAAGTGAACTAGGTAAGGTTATAATAATAGGAGCACACCCATTTGAGCATATAATTCATCCGCCACTCTTTCCTCACATGGCATATTTCCACCCTAAGGGTGTGTATCGCTACTTTCACCCGCACTTAATCCTAAGTGTAGGGAAAACCTCCCCTATTTCCATTAAATAAGGGTAGAGTCAGGCTCGTGACTCGAACAAAAACAAGCGCTTCTTGGGAGGCAACCCATGTTTAGTGTGATTTTATTTGTTTGATTGTTATTTGCTTCCGTATGCATGTTTTATTTTTATTGTTGGTTGATCATGTTTCTAATTAAAATGTGGAAATACTTTACTATGTTGTTTGGCCTAGTCTTAACTTCAACCTAAAGGTATTTTTGCAAAAGATAAGTGTAAGGGGAAACCCCAAATATGTTTTTAAGAAACAAACCGATCATGATTCTCCACAATATTAAATGAGCATGTATATTCGTATTTGTTAGAGTCAAATGCTTGTATTGAGTCATAATGAAGTTTTGCAGGATTTTCCAGGAAGTAGGACAAAGTTTTTCTAGAAATTTTCCGGAAACTTAACATAAGAATTTCTGCAGGTCCATTCTGACGGCGTCAGAGTATTACTCTTGACGGCGTCAGGAGTTAAAAATCTGGAAATTTTACCGGTTTTGTTTTTCTAACGGAGTCTTATGGTTTTTGTGAATTATTAAGTTTTATAATCTCCAGGAAATCTGCAAACTTCATTCCACAAGCATTATATCTTACTTTGTTTTCTAGGATTTAGTAACTTATATAGGATGCCGCCGATTTTACGCGAGGTTGCCTTGTCTATTGTTGTCAGGATTTACAGGTTATTTATGACAAGAAGATGATTTATATTCTGGAAGGGAAGCTTTGATTGTTCGTTTTCTTGGAGGAAGATTTAACCTGGCCAACCTATAATCCATACCGAGCGAATCAGGGGAGTATTTGATTTCATTCTCTTTACTTCTTAACTTTTACATTCTTTACTTGAACATTGGGGACAATGTTCATCTTAAGTGTAAGGGGAGGGTAAAAAGATGATACCTTGCATATGCACTTTCGCTTGAGTTTGTTTTGTTTAATAGTAGATGTGTAATAAAACTATGAGAAATACTTGTTAGTGTAATTTTAGCGCCAAATTTAAAATTTTTTACAACATTTAGGAGTGAAACTTTAGCCATAGCAAGCGTCTCATGGATAGGAGATTGTATGACTAGCACATAACCGTATATTCAGAAAAAATTTTCACCCAAAAATGTGAGGTTCGCCTTTAGATTTGATAGGAAAAGCATTTATTATTGGTGCTTATGAGTGTACCGGTAGCATTTAGATTCTAGAACTTGCGTTAGTGATGCATCCCGAGACCGCTAGTGAGACTACATTCGTGTGGTAGAATTTACTGCATGATAAGAGGCATTAGGATCACCCTTGTGTTAAACCCGTATTATGATTACTTGACCATTTAAGTCATATTACTTGGCTAGTTAAGTCAACTAATTTTTCCCACACCCTTTGCGTTGTACTCATTTTTAGTACACGATACCCCTAGTACACCCCTCCGAGCCTATCTTTTCGTTTCTAACTTTAAGCATTTTACTTAAAGGAAGAATTTGTTACACCCCACTTAAATGTACACCCAAATCGCCTTAGCCTTCCGTGTATGCGCTCATTTTTAGTGCATTATTGTTATTTGTTAAACCCTAAGTTAACTTTCTAATTGGTTACATGGTTGCTAAGTCGAGTCATATCCTTGTACATATTATTTTGGGACGATTGGGACTCATGGGTAAGTACTTATTTTGTGGAGTAATGGGGAAGAACATCATATTATTACCCCCATATGTACGTTAATCTTAAAAGTGCTCCAAGTGTTTTGATTTTCTTAATTCGAGTCATTAGATTAGTTAATTGTAAAGTATGTAAAGATTCAAGTGTAAGGGAAATGTTCATTCCCTATGATGTATTATTTTGGATGGTAGGGTAAAAGTGTATGCAAAAAAAAAAAAAAAAAAAAAAAAAAAAAAAAAAAAAAAAAAAAAATAGAAAAGAAAAAGAGAAAAAAACATACGGACTACCATCCCGTTTTCATTCTATGTTCATTTTATGTTTTTGTTATTTTTCATTTATTAGCTTAAGTCGAGTCTAGTCTTGGCTTAGCAACGCCATCTTGTACATGTAATTAACCAAGATTGTTAACTCGCCACCAGTAAAACTTCTTTTATCCAACAAAACCGTGTAATTCATATCCCTACACCTAACGTTACAACCCTTTAAAAGACCTCTTTGATAGTTTATCCTAGGTGCTTACGCCATGTGGTGGAGGTTTGATCCTTTCCTAAGCCTATGGTAATCTATTTTGCTATGACAGGTAGTGAGAGATATCTTCCATTTCCATAATGTTATATTACTTTATTACACCCGAGAGATGTGAGTATCTAAACACTATTTGTGAGGTGCTTGTGTATAACCTCCGTGCTTGTCTATTGGTCTTTAGTGGAATGATTATTTGTTGTAATTACTTTTATATTAGTGTTAAATGACCCCTAACTTGTATTTTGAGTAGAATAAAAGCTCATTTGCTTGAGGACAAGCAAATCTCAAGTGTAAGGGTATATGATGAGGCGAAAAATGATCCGTTTTTAGGGGGTCATTTAAGCCCGAATCCGACTTTATTTGATCAAATATTGCCCTAAATCGTTCCTTTTGTGATTTTAGGTGTTTGGAGAGTGAATTCTGGAAAAGAAGCCATTTTGGACGTTTTTGGAGCATAAAAGTGAAGAAAACGGCAAAGTACCAATTTTCCATGCTGAAGACACAAGGTGACGGCGTCAAGAGTTACATCTTGACGGCGTCAGACATGAAGAATAAAATACCGTAGGTGGTGACGGCGTCAAAAGTCATCCTGACGGCATCAAAGTGGCAAGAATAAAATACCGTAGGTGGTGACGGCGTCACATAGGCCGTCATAAGTAGATCAAGGCCGTCAGCCTAGTTTTCCTATATATAGTTTTCTAGTTTTTTTCATTAAAAGAGAGAAGTTTTGGTGAAACCCTAAAGACGAATTTGGTGGTACTTTTACAGGTTTTTCAAGGGTTCCAAACCCTTGAGACCTTGCATTGTAATTGAGATAAGTGTTCTTCCAATTCAATCAATATGTCTATGTGTTGGTTGTTTATATCTTGTTCTTGTCTCAATTCCATTATGCTAGGCTAGATCTCTTTTGTGTTTGCTTAGATCTAATGAAACCTAGATGTTGATTATTTGTTGATTACTTGTCTATTCTTGTCTTGGATGAATGATTTTATATGTTAGGCTTAAGAAAACTGGCAGATCTCCAAATGGTAACATGCTTGAACGTCTTAAGAAACATGAACCGAGGCGTACTAGGTCTTTATTGGTTGTATTTAATGCATGAGCCACTGTTTACAATCCCTATAGTTGTGCTGGGTCATGGTGTAGGAGGAGATAAGAGCTCATAGAGTTGGGGAGTTATGTATGCCACCCCACGAATGGTATTAAGGAATACAATCCGTCATCCTTACAAGTATAACAAGTAATTAACGTGTAAAAGATATCTAGGGAGTAGTGAAGTCTAAGTAAACACAATTTCTCCAAATACTGCTCACAATCTTAGTATAAATTAGTTTATTTTCATTTTTATTATTTTATTTTGATTGCATCTTAGTTTTGGGTTAGTTGAATAGCAACTAATTCCGCCCACTCTATCAAAACCCGAGATTTTATTTGCTTTCTAAAAAATATAAAAACACAAAAATAATCATCCCTCACCTTTAGAACTATTAATTAGGTTTTCTAATCCTAGCGACACTATTCCTAAGCTGAACGATCAATCCCCCGGTACTTGTCACTATACTATACTACAACGATCAGGTACACTGCCTGGTGGGGGTTGTAAGCTTCTCGAGATCCCTCGAGAGGTAAAGCAAGGTGCGATTCCCACGCATCAGGGAAACAAAACGGTTAAGATTTTAGTTTATTATGAATCGATTGAGTTGAGTTTTTGTCAATCACTTCGCCTCCTAAAAACATATCAAAACTCGACCTATGGATTTGAAATTCGACATGCTAATAGTTGGCAAGGTGAGGAATGAGGTAGTGCAAAAATATATAATAGTCGTGTATAAAAATAGATAATAAGAGAGGCATTTTGGAGCTAGTTTAGTCGACTGAATGAAATATTAAAACTAGAAATTGGGCTTTGAACATTGGGCTGATGAATAGTGTTTTTCGAATGGGGTTGGGCTGAAATGCCCGTTTGGATTGTATTAGTTATTAATTAGGATTAGTAAGTTTTTAATATTTTGTTAAACGTGTCGAGAACTTGTTTTGTCGTTTGGTGAATTTTGCAATATCGTAATCGTGACCATTTAATATAATAAGAAAATTTAAAATTTTTCTGTAAAAATGGTGATTAAAATAATGACAGAGATTAATATATAATTAACCGTTATTAATTATAAAATTTTTTGCGAGGTTTTAAAGAACCTCGGTGGAGTTTCAACAGGTTCCTAGCCAACTCCCAATTCATCCTCAAATTTTCAGATTGATCATCATTCAAATTGCTGAGCTTGATATAAAGTTTCTTCAACACGGGGGAACAAGCAAGTACAAACTTTATTATTGTTAAGTCATTCACTGATCTAGGAAAAGATCGAAATACCACACTATCGAGTTGGTCGGACCTCATTCTGTTGCTGCCTAAATCTAATGAATAAATTTCCAAAGGTTGATCACTTTCCAATGAAGCCTGCAAATTGAGATAGTATTGTGATGCATAACCATGGAAATTTAAGATGATGTATTTGATTCATATGCATTCCACTTACTCTGGTTTCTAGCGTTTGCATTCTTGGAGCTCCACGAATTATTTGAATGATACCATTTTTTTGTTCCCAAAATCGACTCCGGATAGATTTAGAGTTTTAAGGGATACAAATATGACATGGACATTCATCCATGAGCTACCTTCTGCCAACAACTTTTCAAAATTACATTTCATAAGTATTAGACATGACTTTTTTGTAATTTTATGTGTGAAACTCAAATTAGTCTTGCCCTACACTCCTTAAAATCCAGTGTAAGGGACTCAAGTTTGGGAAGACTTCTCAGCTGAAATATATTGTAAGTTGTGATTGTGGTGACCCGGTTCCAACGACCGAATGACAAATACAACTTCTTCAGATTCCCAAGTTGTGCAATAACCAATAGTCTCATCTCGTTTGAATCAGTACGATTGATTTTAAGAGACTCAACTATGAGACAACCAGCAATAAAGTCCCAAATTGTACCAGTCTGAAAATTGACGGATAACAATTATGAGCTCAAAAGATTTGGGAAACCTTCAAAAGATACCAAACTAGGAAAAGTACACCAATGAAGTTCCAGATATTTCAACTCCAAACGAGTGTACATTTGGGTTGGCAAAATAACTGGTTCACCATACCAATTTCGAATAATGAGCTCCCCAATTCCTTGATTACCCAACAACAACAGGCAATCATGAATATCTTCATAATTGAAGTCATCTTTTCCAAACAACGTTTTAGGCTCTATAGAGAAAACAAACCCTCTTATGGGACCTTTGAGCTGAAGCAGCAATCTATTGACATGCCTCCCATCAAACTTATTTGTCAAAAAATAAAAGAAATCCTCATCAATTAGGACGTCAGTGAGCAACGTCCACTTAAACCTCCAGTTTTTCGCTAAAGTAGATGTCGTTGCTGCAACCTGGAATATGGCTGTCAATGGCCAACCTGTACCACTACCAGAGGCATGGACTGATAAGTGTTATTGGTTAGAAACTTGGAAAGAAGTTTACAGTTTCAAGATACAACCAGTTAGTGGGAGGGAGAACTGGAAGAAATCTCCATGTCTTAAAACACTAACTCATCCACATTATCACTCTCAAGTTGATAGGCCTAAGAAGAAGAGAGTCAGAGGAAAAATGGAGGGCACACCGTGTGTTAGCAATAGTAAGTTGAGTAGGAGAGGAAGAACTGTTAGATGTTCTTCTTGTGGAAACCTGGGTCATAATAAACAGTCATGTAAGGGTCAAGGTGGTGCAACAACTTCTGGGTCAAAAAATACAAGCAAAGAAAAAGGGAAAAATGTTGAAGCTTCTTGTGGTTCATCTGGTAATCCAAGACCCTGCAAGAAAGTCAGGTTTTGTTTGGATGATTACATAGAAGGTTCACCATCTTTTGTTGCAAGAGAAGGTAATAAATGCTTATTCTTATTAAGTTTTTGTATTTTTTATGTTTTAATTATTTATCATTTGTTACAAATTTAAATGATAATGTTGATAATGTAGGTGGAAGCAACACTGCCGGAAATGACAATCATCCTTCTGCAAATCAAAGTGGTCAAAGGTCAGGTGCATTTGCTGCTATAATACAAAGCCAAAGGCATCCTAATGCAACTCCAAGTTGTCAAAGTGGAATTTCTAGCGGAAGCAGAAGTCCTGGATCACCAAGATGGAACAGAAATGCAATAAGGAATGGCATATATAGAGGTGGCGGAATTAGTAAGAGAGTTAGACCTGATACACCAAACAAGACTTGAGTAGGATTACATTTGAGTTAGAAACTTATGTTAGCTGTTTGAACATGTTTAAGACTTATTTTTATTTGTTTTCGTGTATGTGGATATATGTTTAAGACTTGGTACTAGGCCATTGCAATTTTCAAGTCATTGCAACTTGTTGCATTGACAATATGCAATTAAAGGCTTTTATGACTAATATTCTACATTTTTTGGTAATTTTCTGTTGGTGCAAATGACTTGCATCTGCATAATGCAATTGAAAACATGCAAATTCTTATGACTATTTTGACAAAAAAAAACAAAGTCAACATGGTTTAAAAGTTCCATTAACTTGGGTTGTAGTATGCAAAAACCATTGTTTTTCAGTTTAATGCAAAAGTCAACTTCCAATTTTTAACCAAAGCAAACTCAACATGCTTAATACCATTATCTTGGATTATAATACACAAACTTAACACAATGAGATAATGGCCAACTACTTATGTTTACCCATTTAAAAGTCAACAAATAAACGTTATAGTTTAACCACGACATAAAACAATAACAATAACAATGACAATTTCACAACTGCATCAATGCTTGATACCATTGAACTAATATTTCATAAGCAGCAAATAATTACACCGGTGATGAAATACAGCTGATTAACAAAAAAAAAAATCATAACCCATCACCTACTCTCTTCCCAACTGCTACTTCACATGTAAAATAACACGGAAACTATAAAAAAAAAAACCCCAGCTTAAGATAAAGTATTTCTTCATTTTAGCAGCTTCACGTCTTGTATCATCTAGTGTAGCTTGGATAGCATTCCTTGACTTTAATAGACCGGGGATGATTGAAACTGATCTTGAACACATGGGCGGATCGTACCAGTCAATAAAATCACAACAACCATAGAACCTATGTCCTGGATTTCGATTGGTCCATGATGTGCGAATTACAACGATTTGTCCACATCAACACTGTACAATTTTTTTTTTAGCTTTTGGGGAAGAAATAAATAAAGTTGAGTAGAGAGAGGGAGTGATGGAAATATTTGAGTGAAAAAAGAAAAGATTGTGGAATACGCTTTGCATGCAATCGAGATTTACAAGAGATGTATCGAGATATGTAAAAGCATGTACACGTGTGGATGGGAAGAAAGTGAACAATCACCTACTCATATAAGGCGGTGTGAGTGGGGAAAGTACCAAAACGTGATCGGACGAAAGTGCCCTCGTGTGGGATGCACGTGAGGACCGACTTAACTGGGAAATCTAACGACCGTCAGGATTTTGGAATAGTGGCGTAATACATTCTCGATCGTGGATCAAAAACGAAAATATTAGCGTTTTTAGATGTCGTATGAAATCTGAAAAAAGTATAGGGACTAACGGTGTAATTTACTCTATATAAAATCATTTTATACAAAAGTAAACTAAAAAATAAATATAAAAAAAAAAAATCCTAATTCTTACGCATTTTATTTTCTTGTTGTACTGTTAAATCTTTCATTTCTTCATCATTTTCATTTGTTTATTTATTCTTGAGTCTATTACTTCGTCTAGGTTCTAAAAATACGTATGCAAAAACGAAAATTAAAACATAAATGATAAACTTACCAGTCGGATTCATCTTTTCAACCTTAAATTTATGTGTTTTAATCAATTAGAGATGATCGGAAATTGAAACTCTAAAAATTTCTCCGAAACTCTAAAAATTTCTCCAAATTTTGATTGGTTTAGAAAGAGAAAGTAATTAGCGAGAGTGAAATGAATGTGTGTGAGCGATGGAGGGAAGTGGGATACGGGGTTTTTGTTTGTAAAATTACTGTTGTATCCTTCTAATAGAAGGAAACGTCTTTTTCTTTTCCCATTTAAATATATTTGACTGATCCAACGAAATCAATAAAGAAAACGCGAGAGGTGAAAGGCCCCAAAGCGGAATTGAAAAGGGTATGTCAGAAAATGATTGCTACTGCAGTCGAACTCTACATTGGATTTTGGACTTTCTCTTTTCTTGAACAAAAAGGATTTTCTAACGGGCCCCTTTCTAATATAAACAAAAAGCTTGCAGCAAAGTAAAAACAAAATATGTAAACATAAAATATGATATAATAAGAGTTATGGTGTTTACACCACTGCACATATTTGTACTAGTTCTGTCACACTTTTCAATGTATTTTTTTTTAAATTCTAAAAGCTGTAAAAGTTGCTATATTATATTATATTTTTCTAGTCTCCCACATTCTCTCTCATTATCATCCTTTACCTCCTAACTCATTCATCACCATCCAAAACAACCGCCATTAACCAAAATCCGACCAATACCATCACAACCGCCGCACCACCAACAAAAACATCACAGTTAACGGCCAAGCCAACTCCCACTGTTGCCGGAAAGCAACCAAACCACCACCCCTCTGGCTTCTGCCGACCTTTACATCTCATTTTAATAAAAACTCGGATTTATGAATAAAAAAAAAAACCACAAAAGTTTAGATCTATAAAAAGATTTATAAATCTGTAAAATAAAAAAATGTCAAAAAGATTAAAATAACTCAGATCGATCTATAAGAAGATATATAGATCTGTGAAAACTTTTAAAATTGAACATATAGATATAATTAAAAAAAAACCCTCACAGCATGTAAAAATCGTTTAGAGATGTGGTAGATTTGGGTTGCGATAGTCCCGGTGATGGCGGGTTTCGGTGGTGGAGGGGTTCGGTGACGACGGGTTTTGGTAATTGAGGGGGTTTGATGGTGGCGGGTTTTGGCGGTGATGGTGATGGAAGAGAAGGGGAAAAGAGAAGGAAGATGGTGGCAGGTTCGGTGATTTTGTGTGTGTTTGTGTAAAAATGGGTGAGAGAGTGTTTTGCTGTAAATTTATTTTAAGAATGGGAAAAGAGAAATCACGTGAAGTGAAAGTGGGAGTGGGAAAAGAAAAAGCATGTAAAGTTAAAATAAATGTAGTGTAGATACGAGTGCAAAACAAGATAGCCTTATAAATAAAATAATAAGTACGTACGATGGATTGGTGTGTATATGCCAAATAGATGGTGTGTATATGCCATTAGCCTATAATAAAGAACTTAACAACTATATGTTTATAATAGAACCACATTATCTTTTATATTGCCGACGGAGCTGAGAGAAATAATGGTGACATGCCACACTTTCTAAACGTTGGATCATTTTAAGTTTCAATCTCAACCGTTTAAATTAGTTTCATGCTTATCAATAACGATTTAAGAGAAGATTTGTAAATGTCTTACACATGAAAAACACATGGGATAAAAATACAACTTACAAACCTAATTTTTAGGGATATCCAAAACATTCAACTAATATATATTACGGTATTTACCTCAAATGTTAATTAGCGGACTGAGTACACCAAACTTTTATACTTTACATGCGAGTCTTTACTACTATTTTAAAGATATTTTATATGCAAGATTATACAGTATATATTAACTCGAGCAAGTTGTTTATGTAGTGTTTTTATCACTTTTATGTAGCATCTAGCAATATATTTTATAAACTTTTCACCTAATTTATATGGTACGAAGTACAAATATTATTATTAAATACAATGTCAAAAGTGTTTGGTGGTGCATAATTTTTTACCTACATTGTTAGACAATTTTGTTCATGAGTTTTTTTCGTGTTTAATTTGATCAAATTCGGATTTATTAGAGGCTCAATAGTTTGTTGATGATAATAAAGTACATTTTGTTTTGATTACTTATGGTTTAATTTAAAATTTTTGAAGTTGGGTTTTCATTGCACATCGGGGAAGATTGCTAATATGAGACTCATGTTCATGAGGTGTTTTTGTATTTTTATTAATATGATCCCGGATTGTGATTCGCGAGTCGTTGTATGTGGTTTCGAGTGTGGGTTTTTGCTGATTCACATATTAAGAGAATCGAAACGATGGTCTAAAGAATAGGTGTTTCTAGAGTCTTTGTTTGATAGTCATTGTTTTGAAGTAAAGAGGGTCTAAAATGTTTTAATCGATGACTGAATCACAAACAACTGAACAAGTGTCATATCTTTTTTCGTCTATATATTTAAACATTTCCTCACTTATGCAAACTTTATAAGAAAAAGTGTACCCGTGCAACGCACGGGTATTGCACTTGTTAAATCTTATCAAAGTTCCCAAATCTTCGCCATGGGATATATATTCAGTAATGAATTGTGTTGTCATGTTTATAATAGAACCACATTAAATCTTATCAAAGTTCCCAAATCTTCGCCATGGGATATATATTCAGTAATGAATTGTGTTGTCATTGTTCTCAAAGGAATCAAAACAAGCTCTATTATGAATACAAATATTTGGTCATTTTTAAACATTCACCATACAAATATTAACAATAGTCATGCTTTTATATACAACAAAAAATAAACACCCCTCAAATATCACAAACATAACAAAACAGAGCATACAACACAAAAATAATCTGACATTGCTATTTTACATTCAATATACTAATACATATTCAACTGATAACGAAATTTGAAGTAACATTTTTACAATCAAAACACTAACCATATCATTATTAAGAGTAACTAACACACTACAAAACTTACATTTGCTAATTTCTACACCTTTATGTTTACAGTTTGTGAAGTTATCATAAACATAAACTAACAAATAATCTCTAATTGTCATTAGGAAAGCTATTTTAACATTTGGGGTGTGTTTATAATGCATAACTTAACAACTATTATTAAAATTAAAAATCATCTTATGTGATTTTAAACATTCACCCATTGTGCGCGAAAAAAAAAAAAAAAAAAAAAAAAAACTTAACAACTATATGTTTATAATAGAACCACATTATAAACATATTATTGCCCAACCGGCGCGTGCATATACTGTTGGCAAGTTACGGAGAATCATGTACTCGTGCATCATAATGCATAAACATGATTTTGAAAGATCAACATTTTCATATATCCGACCCTGCCGAAATATATATTCCGCCGACACCAAATATGCAACAGACATGGGTCGAACGTTGCGCAACGCAAAGAAAAAAAACCAAAGAACTACATGATAAACGCACACACTCAAGGCTTCAACTATGTCTCATCGAGCATGTTTGTCACAACAACAATGGGAAGAATTTCAACGAAGTAGAAATAACTAGGTTCGGTTTTTAGTGTCGTATGTGTTGTATTTTTTTTTTCCCGTATCGTATTTTTTTCCGTATTGTAACTTTTTTATTTGATGAAATAAAATTAGTATGTTTTTTTTATTTTTTAGTATTTGTGAAATTAATTTAATTTATTTAATGAAATGAATAAAAAATAAGTGTGTAAGAGGTGGGACTCTGGGGAAGTTGAGGTTTGTTGTTTGGTGAGGAGGGTTTGTTGTGGTTAGTTGAAGTTGAGGTGTTTGGTGATGTGGCAGCTGTTCTTCACTGCACCTTGTGCATATTCATATTCCATATTCCATATTCCATGACCTTGTGCATATTCATATTCCATATTCCATGAGGTCACCAAACACCTTGTGTTCTGATTACTTATTCTCATAGTACATGTTTCAAACAAGCAGAGCTCTAGTTGAAACATCAACATCAGTGGAGTGGGAAAATTAGCAGCAGGCCACGTGTTGGAACTTGCTAATCGATCCAAAATCTGTATAAATAACCATGCTTTACCATCCTTTTTTTCCACTGCACAAATATCATCATAAGCCATCAATCCATTAACAACATGAATGCGTTTATTAACAACATGAATGTGTCGGGGAATAACAGCTTCAACTTGATGGAGATTCTTAACACGGCGGGGACGGGAAACGACGATATATTGAAGATCATCGAAATCATTGCTGCCATATTAGTCCCAGTGATTGGGGCTTTTGCTGCCTATCGATTCACTTGTGGAAGGTCTGCCGGCGACAGCGAGGTATGCTTTTACTTCTTCTTAAAGTCCTTTGTGTTTTGTTTGTGTTTGATTGGCGGATTTAGAAATTTAGACTAGAGGGTATGCACACTTCTAGCACAGTTAATACGAGTAAATTTTTTTATAGATCCGCGGTATTAAAGTTGATTTGGTTTATCAAGTTTGCACTTATTCGAGATTGAATTGGTTGGTTATTCGGTATCTAGGAATCTAATTAGTAGTGTTCAAATAAAAATTATGCTATTAAATTAGTACTCCATTAGTCAATAACTGTAATTTTGAGTAAGATGGATTGGGAAGGAAGTGGCTAAAAAAATCAGTAACTTTACTTTATAGGTGGGCCGAGAAATAAGAGGATAAAATGCATAAAGTCCATCTATTGACCTTCTTTTTCATATCCGAAATGGTTGCTATCATTTGTTCATCTTGCAAGAGTTTCTTTGTATTTTCAGATAAGTAGTAAGGTGGATACCAGAGAGCTGCTGAGTCTTGACCCCAAGAAAGATGGAAGTGGTGGTGATCTGGAACAAGGGGTGGTGAATCCTGAAGCCAACTCAACCTGATCTGATTAACTGTCCGGTTCCTTGGTTCTTCATTAAAAGTGCTTGACAATACATCAGCACTCTTTTTATTTTTATGTTTTTTTGCCCAAAATTTTGACATCCGTTCATCGGTTCAATTTTGGTTTGAATTACCTGCATTTAAGTAAAATGTTATGAAGATATTTTGTCAAGAATGTGTTAATTTTCTGTTTGTATACCTACATTGATTGCACTTTTTGTGAGGTTGTTTACATGTATTTGAATCTGCCGATTCACGAAGCCAATCTGTAATTACGGCACATGGCCCTCAAAATCCACGGGATGGCCCTGAACACTAGTAGTAGTTGCAACAAATTTTTTGGTTTGAACATAACATTAGCAAGAATCAACAACATGTATGTGTTTGTGTAATTGCGTTTATGTTTTGATCAACTATAAGTGGGTAACAGTAGGAGCAAGAAAGTTATTTGCTTAATGTAACAGTAGTACAAACATAACCAAGGAAAGAATCAATGCTAGCTCTATGCTTTTTTACTTGTAACTTTATGATTAGTGTTTGTGTGTGTGTGTTTATTTTTTTTAATTTTTTTTTCCTATCTAACAACAGAAGCAACATAACTTGGAAAAGAGACAAGCTTTGATTAGTTTGTTATTCCTTATTTGGCCGTTGTCAATATTCACACCAAGTCAAACCCATGTCCACATTTAGTTCACATATGTTCTAAACGTATTATTTGTAGCTTATATAATGCATTTTTCTTAAAAATTCCGGTTCCAATCGGTTAGACCCGCAGGAACCGAACCGGAACCGAGACAGGCTACTTGGTCTGGTTCTCGGTTCCTCGTCCATCCATTTTTCGGTTCTCGGTTCTCTCGGTTCCGTGCGGTTCCGGAACCGAGCTCACCCCTAAGTAGGAGACGGAGGTGCAAGCTGGAGACTTAAAGCTTTGAAGCGTTCTCAAGAGCAAGCAGCTCGTGAAGGAAAAGACATTGATGAGGTGCATTTTGCTTGCATAATTAATCCATCATGTATTCCTTTTTCTGTCATCATCATGGTATAAATGATATGTATTTATCATTACAGGTAGTTAAAGAGCGGTGGGGTTCTTTGGGTAAACTAGCGGTTTCTGTGGCATCAAATTCTGCTGCACCGTCTCATGCTCACCTTCATGCCATTAAAAACAGAATAAGACAGCAGGATAGGGACCAGCCAGGTGATCAAAATGTAAGTATTGTTACTGTAATCTTCGGTTGTGATTCATGTACCTCAGTACATTTCAAGTTAATTTCCATTTTTTATAACTCCAGGCGTAGGCCATTGTTTTTTGAAGGGAAAATACCTGTCAGGTAAAAAACTTGGCAGAAGGATCATTAAGCTTTAAAGTCAACCAGCAGGGCATGAATGTTGGCCCGTTAATCTATTAGTTTCTGACCTTGTAATGAAAAACATATGGCCATTTTACAGTTGCATGCTTCTAAAGAAGTTAGTTCGCTGTTGCCTGTTGGTATTTTTCAAACCAGTTAGTGGTCCAGTTATCCAAATAACTAATTAACTGAGCGAATGTGTAAACGCATACCCTTATGATTCAGAAGAGGATTATGAATTATTACTTGATTAGAGCTCAGCTTAGTGGCCTGTTATTTTAAAACTTGTTTTGGATTGTGAAAGTTTGCCATATATGTCACAGGTTAAATGTCTGCAAATGTGTTGATATCAGCTGGTTGCATTGAGACGATAGCCAGAAGGGAATGCATGCTAAAATGAGGGTGCCCAGACGTGACGAATCTTTTTCATGAGGCAAGTGGAGAGGTCAAAGCATGTCAGTTAAGGACGCTGGTGTTATTTCTTCTGCATTGTCCAGCTTACAAAAGTTCAGCAACGATTTGAGTTTCTTGCATCAATTCAAGGTGTCACAGCAGCAGAAAAACGATGATTCATCGTCTACAGATGGTGGTGACAGGAGAGATTCCAAATCTGAAGAACCATTGTCTCATACAGATGGTGGTGACAGGAGAGAGGTGTCCAAATCTGAAGAACCATCGTCTCGTGCAGACATGAAGCCTGCACTAAGTGCAAACCAGTTGGCTGCTAAAGTTATGCAGCTTCGTATGAAAGGAAAGCATGCCGAAGCTGACAAACTATTGGTAAGGACCTACTTTTTGTTTTTGCAACAGATGGATGATGATATTTCTCTCATAAAAAGTTCAGGATTAGACTTCTAGCTTCTCCTGGTTGTTTTGAAAGCATGCTTTGTTATGTGGGCTGAACATCATTCTTTCTTTTAAATGTCTTTTAGTTATGTGGTTACTGTGCACTTTATTAAGGTTGAAACGGTTGCGCTATTGTTAGGAACCTTATCTGTTGTGGAAAGTTAATTTACGAAAATTATTATTCTTTATTTCAGAAAGAGGCAGAGGTTAATGAAGGGAAAACCAAAACTGATACTGTCGGAAGCAATCCACAGGGTGATGGAACCGCAAGCAGGTAACTTTTTTTTTTTTTTTTTTTTTTCTTTAGCATTCGGCTTAATGTGCAAGGGGTATATACAAAAAGAGAATATAATTTTAAACTTTGTATAGACCTTTCTCTTGTCGAGTTCTATCTACAGATGTAAATGTCATGTACTCGTTTATACCCTTTATGATAGTTTGATGACATCTTTTCTTTCTATATATAGGTATATTATGCACGGCTTAAAATCACGCGAAAAGAATAGAGAGGAAGATGCCGACATGCATGTTGCTCGATCAATTATGCAAAACAAAAAGTTCAGTATATCAGGTCAGGCAGATGATGAGTATGATAATGATGAGGGACCTAAGAGAAAGAAATGGGGTAAAGGTGACAATAATGCTGCTCCCAAGCCAGCCCGTTTTGAAAAACGTATTTTGACCCAACAGGAACGTTGCAACTTTTGTTTTGAGAACCCTAAGAGACCACGTCATCTTGTTATTGCAATCGCCAATTTCACATATATGATGTTACCTCAGTGGCAGCCTGTTGTACCAGGGCATTGTTGCATATTGCCCATGCAGGTTAGTTTTTCTCATGTTCAAGTTTCTCTTTAGTTATTCATATAGATTAGTCGAGTGTTTTCTATAACGCTTATCTCTATTTTTCATGCAGCACGATCTAGCCACAAGAAGTGTTGATGATAATGTGTGGGATGAAATACGCAATTTCAAGAAGTGTCTTCTAATGATGTTTGCAAAGCAAGAGAAGGAGGTTGTTTTTCTTGAGACGGTTATGGGGTTGGCAAAGCAGAGCAGACATTGTATGATAGAGTGCATCCCTTTGCCTCCAGAAGTTGCTAAACAGGCTCCTCTTTATTTCAAAAAGGTTCGCGTAAACTTTTGACAAAATTAATGATAGGCTTTGTGCGTGACGGGACTTGTGGTTTGGTAAGTAATGGTCGGTTGTTGTTTGCAGGCAATAGATGAAGCTGAATCGGAATGGAGTCAACACAACGCCAAGAAACTAATCGATACAAGTGAAAAGGGGCTGCGTCACTCAATACCCCCAGACTTCCCATATTTTCATGTGGAGTTTGGTTTGAAGAAAGGGTATGTTCATGTTATCGATGATGAATCACAGTTCAAGAGCAGTTTTGGTGTGAATGTTGTAAGGGGTATGCTTCGTTTGCCTGCAGAAGACATGCATCGGCGCCACCAACGTGACTCTTTAGACAGTAAAAAACAAGCTGTTGCAGATTTTCGTCGAGATTGGGACTCTTTTGACTGGACTAAGCAACTTGATTAGAATAGTGTTGTATTCTCTCAAAATTCAAAATTTATCACCTGTATCTGACCATATTCTTTATGATTTTTATTCATCTTTCTTTTGTAAACGCCATTTTTCAGAAGCGTTTCTTGATATCGAGTGCACATATGAAAAGTTAGACTACGTTAAATTTCATGATGGTTCTCTAAGCTTTTGGCTATTTTTGTTACTGATTTCAAGTATTGTGTTAACATGATGCATTTTAGGCAAAATAGTGGGGTTGTGTGACAAAATAGAAAAGCCGAGTGTGATGATGGTTTAGATTGTTCTTGCAAACCCACCAGGTATGAGAAAATTGATAGTACATATTCAACAACAAAGAGCCAAAGCATAATGGGCCCAAACCCATGGATATGTTTATATAATGGGCTTACGAAGTAGTTTATATGGCCTTACATGGGCTTAGGCTTTTAAAATAAGTCGGTTTATAAAATAAGTCTTGTTTGTCATGCGGGTTTATGAAATCATAAGCTTTTAAAAGGGTTAAAAATTTTAGCCTCATAAAAGGGGCTAAAAACTTAAGACCGGGGCTTTTTAATAATAAATTACTTATTTACCCACAAAAAATATTTAACATATACAAAAACTCATTTAATTATATCATTTTTATTAATTTTACAATAACACGCCTAAGCTTAAACCCATCTGCCAAACAAGTTTATAAAAATACAAATTTCAACTTCGCTTTTAATAAAGGGGTAATTCCCTAAAGAAGAGAAATGGAAAGCCCATAAAAAGAAATCCGTAATCGTCTCTTGAGTTTATGTCAAGTTCCCAAAAAATACATATACAGTAAAAAAAACCAAACCCAAAACCCAAAGTGAAAGGGTTTCTGACTTTGTATCCCCTCCTCATTATCTTCCCGCCAAAAGAGAAGACAAAACATCATCATCATCATCGGTGGGGATGTCTTTCTGGGGTATTTTTCTTTCATTTTTCTTTTTCTTAACTATTTTATACAGTAAAAAAAAAAACCCAAACCCCAACCCAAAGTGAAAGTGAAGAAAGGGTTTCTCACTTTGTATCCCCTCCTCATTATCTTCCCGCCAAAACATCATCATCATCGGTGGGGATGTCTTTCTGGGGTTTGTTTCACTTTTCTTTTTCTTAACTATTGTTATTATTAATGTTTGTTTGTTAGTAACTAACAAATGAATGGTTTTCTTTTTTGTTTAAAAAATAAAAAAAGGGGTTTACTTAAAGCCCAATGAGCCTTACACTCTGCTGCACAACCAGAATGATCCCAAAATACTTCGCATCACTCAGGTAAACATTCTCATTTAGGGGGTGTTTGTTTTGGCTTACTTAGTTTTCCGCTTATTTTGTATGGTGATTTTATATAAAAGGACTTTACGGACAAATAACTTTGAAATTTTTGAACAGCTCTACTAATGCTCTCGAAAGAGGTGAGGACAAAGAGGAGAAGAAGAATAGGAAAAGGAAAGCGAGTACCATAAAACCTACAGCCAGTGGGTATGTTAGTCCTACGAAGGATGATAAGTTTGGTTCAGAATCAATAATAATTAAAGAAAATGGGTGAGATAAATTTACAGCTGTCTATTTTTAAGTCTATCATGTATAATTGTATATAAAAGGACTTAACTGGCACATAACTTTATAATTTTGAACAGTGCTAATGCTCTTGAAAAAAATGAGGACACAGTGGAGAAGAAGAAAAAGAAGAAGAGGAGGAAGAAAAGTGGTTCAAGTAAGGATATCGTTAATGGCTGAATGCTTAACCTTTGCAATCTCTGTTTTAAGGAGTAAATTAAACCAAAAATCATATAAACTATGTCGTATAATTTGTTTAACAGAAGAAGATTTGTTCTGGCTTTGACTTTCGACTGATTATGTCTTCTTTTTGCATTCTTGTTAGAGCACAATTTGAGTAATGACAAGAATCCTAGCATGGGGGACATGAATGGAGATAGTCCAAGTTTGACAATCGAAGGTGAACTTCCGGAAATGTCGAGTAAGATAACCAAACTATAATTTTCAGAAACATTATATGCTAGTTTTAATCAACACATGAAACACATATTTTTTTCTTTTTCTGAATACTAATTTCAGTGACTTATATGATCAGAGTCGATTCTCGTGGAATGTAAAGTCAAGAGAACAGGAGCGAAAATCAAGTAAATTTGTGTAGATAAGCCAATCAGTTTAGAGAGTTACAAGGCAAGTACAATTTTGTGAAGTTTCACTTCAATTTTCTTTTGTGGATCAAGAAGAAACACTATTGCCCTCTAGTTGTTTTCATGGTTAAGATTTGAGGGCATTTTGGTCCAAAAGTGACAAACTTGTTTCAAGAAACCAATATCAATAGATGGTTTGGTTGGTTGTATATCTCACAATTTACTTAATTCTTCTCAATCCTCAAGTAGACAAGCAACCGGGAAATATTAGTATTTTATTCTCGTTTAATAAGTAACAGTTTGTTATATTTTGGTTGCAAGTATAGTAACTCAACTGAAGGCTGATGTTATGTGTAGGAATGAAAAGGATATGATGGTGATGGTTACTAGAGAAAAAAAAGTACACTATTAGAATTGCTAAATATTGATACAGAATTTGTAATGAAACATGCGACTGTTCAAAATACAAAATACCCATTTGCTACAATGGTAGAATAAGAAGATATTTGCGACTGTTACAAAAATTTTCCAACGGATCTTGATGCTTTCTAAATTCGGAGATCCTGAAATAAAAGGAGTAAAAGCTTTATTGATGCTTAGTGATTTTTTGTTTTACGTCAGTTTATCTTTCAGTCTTCCGGAAAGATTAAACCAGAAACTAGTATAACTTCTCGTATAATATAATGTTCCTTCTGTATTGAAGAAAAATGCATGTTTTGACTTCTGAGGTCATACTTCAACTATTTAGATCCGAATCTAATATGCACCTTTACACACTGTGAAATCATCGGCCCTATTCTATATGTAGTATCTGTTACTAAGTTTACTTTACAAAGTTAAGAATTCATAGAGGTTTCGAAGTTGCAAATTTGGTTTGGTTGACTCCAAGAGTCAAACACTGTAATTTTTTTCTTTGTTGCAGCAGTTAACTTGTTGCTCTTCTTTCACAACTGTCAGTCTGACACATGCAATCAATTCACATCTCTGGTAAATATTTCACATATTGGGCGGTTAATCATTTATGTACTCAAAGCGTGTCTTTCAGGATGGTTAACTCAATAACTGCAATAACGTGATATTTTATGGGTTCTTACCTACAAATCTGACCCAAGTGTAATTAAGAGACTGAACACATTACATGCAGAAGAAACAATATCTGCCCCGTTTCATTCTACTATAGATTCACTATACGGAGGTAGCCCTTGTGTGAGTCTATGCTAAATGTAATTCTGTTTTGTATCAGATTTTAGACAAACTTTAACAGATTATGCTGAATGCTAATAAAATAAAATATAATTTTTTTTTTTTTTTTTTTAGTCATAAAAAAGATTGCACAAATATTAGAGTCGAGTTCCATAGTTCACCTGTTTGTTATTTTGATGGAAGATATATATTGCAACCAGTAGCTTAACAAACAGTCCATATTAAACATCATGTACGATGTTGAGTTCTATGCCTTATATTCATCTCGTGAACATAATTAAGTGTTATTGTTGCATATCATGTTTAAGACATAAAATCATAGTCCAGGGTGCTGTAGTCAGCAATAATTGTTGATAGTGCTGGTTATAAAGACTAACATAAGTGTAGTAACAAGAATAGTTTTGAATGATTGATTGGTTGAAGGGACACACAAAATCTTTCCTTAAGATAATAACACTGCATAGTCTGCATTACTAATTCCTAGCATTTATTCTTGTTAACATCTGAACTTAAAATAATCATAAATTTTCAAACTACTTCCATATCATTTTAAAATTTGGTTATCATTTTGCATATATATGTATCACACATGAGCACCCTTCAAGTTTATACATTCATAATGATGGACAATTCCATACGTATCAGAGTCTCAAGCACATTTAAATTAGAAAAAGCTGTATGCAATCATGGATTTTTCTTGATGGCACCCAACCGCTGGAATTCTTCCAGCAAAACACTTGTTAGGCCGCTACGATTACCTGACCAAAAATCTGTGACCGTCTCTATTAACCTACTTTGGCCAACATTCCTTTATAACTGTCCTTGACTATGTTCATCGAGATTTCACCGTCTGATCATGAAGCTATTTCGGTATGTGTACACACTCCACTTTCGTTGATACTAGATTTTTATTTATTTTTCATAAGTTACATCAAAAGTTTGTGTGTATGTCTGTATGAAGGATCAAGTGAAGAGAATGTTAAGGTTGTCCACAGAAGGAGAGGAACATGTTGAAAGATTCACAGCTTACACTTAGATGCAGCCAAAAGAGGGTTTGGTCGTCTATTTCGTAATCCTACATTTTTTGAAGATATTGTTAAAAGCATTCTCCTTTGTGGTTGTCGGTATGTTCTGTCTACAATTTGAATCAATCTTTTTTGTTTATATTATCAATACATAATTACTAATGTAAGACTAATGATAAAGGTCTTTATTAATATAAACCAATTGATTCTTGCAGATTCAAAGATACTTTAGAGATGGCGGAAAAACTTTGCATCCTTACAAAACGGCTACTAAGTGTTTAAAGAAAGAGGTAAGAAACCGGAATCCTCATTGGGTAATTTTCCGAGCCCACAAGAGCTACCAAGACTCGACTTAAAAGATTTGGGCACCTGCTGTTTGGGATATAGAGGTGCGACAATTTTAAAGTTAGCAAAGGATGTCATGAATGGCGAGATCAATTTGCTTGACTTGGAGAATCTTTCTGATGCGGATAAATTGTATAACAAGTACACATATCAAACAGGTTCATACTTTAATCATCTTTCTTAACAAATCACTTTAATTTGATACATCTTGCTTGATCAAGTTCCATTGTATGTACATTGGTGCCATATTAATAGAAATAGAAATTGAGAGTTTGACTTCATGATCGCTCTAATAGATGCCTAGAGCCCTAGACGGTTAAGTGATGCTGTTTAATGTTTTACGAACTAATCATATGGAATATAATGACTGTCCAGAATGTGTATGGACATAGGTGATAACATATTTACACTGATGTGTGCTAATCATCAAGGTAACTAGGTTAGTATTATTTCTTGCCCTTCGTATATAACACATGTTTTAATTAATGGTGTCAGGTCCACCAAAGACAAGAGTGTTCGAAGAAAAATGTAGAGGCATTAGTTAAGGAGATATATGACAAGTATGCACCATTTCAGTCACTCGCTTTCTGGTAATTCTCCATTCTGTTAAATCCCTCGTAATATATCATATATGTGTGTGTATGTTTTGAGGCTTGACGTGTGTTTGATGTAACAAGGTTGGAGCTAGTCAAGCATTACGAGGAGAATGTTGGAAAGCTATGTCTACTGAAGGAATGTGATTATAAAAGCGTTCCCGGTAGCTTTATCAATAGACGTAGTTAATTCGATCCAAATTTTCTAAAGTTTGTTTTAGGATTGATTGATTGATTTGGTTGAAGCAACTTCAAATAATAACGAAGCAAATAAATTTGGGTTCGTCCCGTTCAAATGATCGTACTTTATGTGCCTAAAATCTTGTCATGATATATATGTCTACTACTTAATCAAGTGTTAAGTGTTAACTGAATTAACTAATGGTCAATAAGATGCTCTTTAGGGTTTTGAATAGATTAAAGTGATTGTATCCAGTTAATTTGTTTATATATAGCTGCTACTATATGGTGGTTTATAAACATGTTTAAAAGATATGAAGGGGTACATGTTTAGTGGACAACTATTTCATGTTTATTTGTTATGAATAGGTCCAGAATTATAAAAAGTGTTTTTCTAACTTGTGCTCTAAGGGCATAAGTTAAGCACACAATAAGGGTGCGTTTGGTTTGCGGATGGGGTTAGAATCGGATTTAGGTTTGGGAATGGTTTGATAGAAATTGAGAAGAGAGAAAATGAATAAATAATTAAAAGTTTATATAATTTAAAAATTAATAATGAATTTATAATTGTTATTTGAAAAAAAATAGGAGAGAGATAAGATGCCATTTGTGGCTGAAAATGTAAGATAGTTCAATTTGTCAGAGATTCATTCGAATTCTACCCTTACGCAGTGGAATGGA
>JARVZY010000305.1:0-23725 GCA_030686995.1 Artemisia argyi | reverse complement strand
ATCAATTATCACCATCTTACCATATTTAGATAAACAACTTGAAGTGCTTAATATTTCTTATGCTTTGCCAAAATTATAACCATGCTTGATTATTTAATCACCTCTCCTCTTCTCTAACCTCATTACAATCAATTCTTATTTCATCTTCATCACCTATAATGGCATCATCTTCCACCTCCTTGCCAAAATCAAACAAAGGACTCATAACCTTACTCAATTCACAACCACCAAACAAAAGGCCTAAGATCAAAATCATTCCACTACAAACCAAATTCATTGATCAAAGGACTTGTGGTCTAGTGGGTGGGGCTTAACTTGTTAAGCGAGCCACAAGTGGGAGTAGTACCGGATGGGTGACCATCCGGGAAGTCCTCACTTGTGGTCCACTTGTGGACCATATGTTCCGGAGATATTAGGCAATGAAGAGGAGAACCTGTAAGTCATTAGCTGCGCAGGTTCGAATCCAAGCCGGCCTCGGTTTTCATCCGGCCGTTTCTCCAGCGAGTAATCTCGTGTGGAGGCGGTACGGTTTCCGGGCGAAAGCCGTTTAATCCCCACTGCGCCAGCGTGGGCCCGGTTCAGACAACATAGTCTGGGTATGTGGTGGATGAGGGCCTACTATTTGGCAGGTGCGACTCTAAACCATACATGGAAAAAGTCACCTTTCAAAAAAAAAAAAAAAAAAAAAAAAAAACCAAATTCATTGATCTCACTCTCTGTGACACAACTCTCGCTCCAAAGTCACCACCATCATCACCTCAAGCACCAAGTGCACCACTCAAAACACCATCCACTAATGGAACATCCTACTCTTCATCAAAGCCATCATCTAGCTCAAAGCCAACATCATCACACTTCGCATCATTCATCAAAGACTTGTCTCCCTTGCTCACCTAATCTAGCTCGGGTGCTTACACTCCTTTTGTGAGTAATCAACCATCATCTCCTATCTCTTCTAGCTCTCCACCAAGAAACTCACATCACCTTGTAACAAACTCACCAAATCATACCACCACATCACCAAACGGGCCTTTAGAAAACACTCCTCCCACTCCACCATCATCTCCAAACCTTGGCAATCCCGTTCCCTACTACTTTGCTAACAACCACACCGTGGGATGTCCAGGTTGTTATTACAACTTCCATCTCATCTCTACTCTAAGAGATGAACTCCACACCATGTTTGGACACATTGAATTTCTTCTTGCTCAACAAAATGTGCAACCAACTCCCATTTCCACCATGCCACCTTCGGCTCCACCTTCACCCTTGCCATCATTCTCTCCACCCTCTAACTAGATATCCTCAAAATGTCTAGTTAAGAATAATCAAGTGGAAGCTATGTTTTGAGTCAAGCATGCTTTGGGAGATAGCTTGTTACATTAGTTGATAACTATTGTTGTAGTTTAATGATGTCGTATTGATGTGATGATTATGGTTGCTTTTGTGTACCTTTTATGTACGGAGTGAATGAATGATCATGTTTCTAGATTATGTTAACATGTTGTGATATGTGTCGTGGTTGACTTGAAAATGGACTAAAAATATTCAACCTTAAAAATGAGAAATTACTAAAAATCACAACACTTCTGCCAACATAGTCACCTTCTGGTGGCGGTCCTTTAATGGATCGGCGGTCCCATAATCATTAAGGGACCGTCCCTAGTAGGAGTCAAAATTCAAACTTTTTCCTTTGATTGTCTATTTGATTCATACTCTACCTACTTGATTTCACATTTACATTCATCTTATTTCTCCATACTCTTCTATATATATATATATCTATACTCCCTTATAAAGGAGCAATAAACACACCCTAATTCCAAACCTTACACCAAACCAAAATTTAAGATTCAACACCCGAACCTAGCCCCGAACCTGGGAGATATAAAAAAAACACTCAAACACAAACTCTCAAAGCTGATAACCTCACCCTCTCTCTAAAACACACATTACCACAAATTTCTCTCTCTAAAAACCCTAAACACATATGAACTCTCAAACCTATTTCACTATTAACTACGCCACCACCGTACGTCACTACAACCATACAGCACCACCTTTGAACCTCACGGCCATATAAACCAAGGGCTTTTCAAGTTTTAGGTATACTTTTGAGTTTTTTTAATAGATCTGTGTAAATTAATTAAGTTTTGAAAGTTTTATTTTATAGATCTCAATTTTTACAATATCTTTTGTATTTTTTACAGCCGCCGCCGTCCCCGCTGCTGTGGTCGCCGGACATAGTTTATTCGCCATTGTGGTCACCGGAAGTATCTGTTTCTACCGTAAATATTGTTGCGGCCATTTTATATTTCTAAAGGTTTTTCCATGTTTTGATGCCTCTTTGTAAAGATTTATGTTTTTCTTCCATGTTTTGAATATCTTTTTTAACGATATATATACTTTTATATAAAGTAACATTTTCTCCTTTTTTGCAGGAATCTTCACTACCAGTCTACCACCGGGAAGTTTCATTGTAATATTTGTTGGTATTTTGGTATAAAGTTCATTTGAAAAATATTTGTTGGTGTTATGTTAAAAAGTTCTTGCGTAAATTTTGTTTCAAAGTTTGTAAAGTTTATTGTTTCCATTGTTTGTAAATTTCAGTTTTTTTTTTTTTTTTTTTTTTTTTTTTTTTTTTTTTTTTTTTTGTGTGTGTAGATTTGTCATAAAAATTTGCGTAATTCTTTTTTGTAATTTTTTTGCAAATATTTTCGTCTTGCGTTTTTTTTTTAATTAACGTTTTTGTGTTTTTTAGACATGATTTTTCAGTGTGTTTCTTATAAATATGTTTTTTTTTTCTTTTTTTTAAGCTGATATTTTATTATTTGTGTTTCTTTATTGGTGTTTTTTCTTTATTCTTTATTGAATTTCAAATTTCAATTCTCAAAGAAAGTATTGTTGAGGCAGAAAAAAAGGACAACCCATTGACCAAAAAATTGAAAAGGGTGAAAAAAGTACTATTGTGACATAAGAAGGACAACTCATTCCAAAAGTTTTTGAAATCTGAAACTATGGAATCAATTAAAAATTTGAAAATTTTGAATGATCTCAATATTGAATTTGTTGAACAAGTCTGATATGTGTTTAGAGTACATTTTTATTAGAGATTGTATATTTTGTAATTTGAGATATGTCTTTATGTACCCGAACCTCATATTCAAGATTTTCAGTGACCAAAATTTGCTTCTCGATACTAAGTTTGAATTTAAATAGAAAAAAGTAGATTTAGAACCAAAATTTTGGTTTTCAAGAATGCAAATGGTAACCAGCTATTTAGAACAAAGAAAATTAATCTCGGTTTTCGAGAATGCAAGTTAACACAAAATGGTAAAAAAACAAAAAAAAAGCAAATGTAGCTAGCTATTGTTTGACTTACTTTTAAACAAAATATAGTAGCCAGGACACCTATATATATCTATGAGTCTATGACTATTAATTAAACAACTCAACAACTCACGGGACTCAATTTTTTTAGAACACGCATGGTTCACATTTTTGGTATTGTCTTAATCAATATTGAGAAATACAATAACAATTATCAACAATTACTGCAAATGTAAAAGAGAAAGTAAAGTTGTCCAACTTATTATTCAAATAATATCACTTGCATTGTATAATATAATATTTGTATTCATGAGTTTGTTTCCAAAGAATCTATAAAAAAACAAGATTAGTACTCAAATATGAAAGATATATATTGTACGTAGTAAATTTATGGTTTAAATGAAGCTAATTTTAAGTGACACAACATTCATTTTGGTTGTTAGAATTTAGAAACATGCACTTTTACTACAAGAATAAGATGCGTCATTATTTTGAGTTAGATTGGTTATTAACAATGCTAAACCAAGCTCGGGTGATCTTAGAATCCTAGCAAGCCGAACTCAACCATGCATTATGCATTACTAGCAGGGTACCCGCATATTGCGGTGGTGGGTATCTTAAAATAAATTTTTGCATATTGCGGTGGCGGGTATCTTAAAATAATTTTTTTCGATAAATCATGTATTCTAATTTATAGTATTTTTTTTAACAATACATTTAAGGATATCAAGAATTACATGCAACGTATTTCAACTCTTTAACTAATGACAATATTTTTCACTATACGTATTTAATTCTTAGTTTTAAGTATTTTAGGGACATTAAATGAATGAATTATTTTAAGTTGTTTATACAATATCTTTGATAATTTGTATTTCTTACGTATAGGGTGTTCTAATAACTATTAATAGTTTTAATTTACCACATTAATTTGCTCCCTTAAAATTAAGAAAGAGAGTGGATGTATAATATTAATGTTGTAAAAATATTGTAAAATAAGCTTTTAAATTATAAAATTTAATTTTTATTTATTTATTTATTTTATATATTTTTTAATAGTATAGATAATAGGATCATTGAGCTATTGACTCAAGTTTGATTAGAACGAGCTTGCCGACGGACCATTGTCTTCCCATTCTTGAGCCTAAGGTCTTCAATGCAAGCTCGACTATACGCTATTTAACATCAATAGAGTCTGACCCTACTATTTATGTTGGTTTTGTCCTTGGTTACATCATAATAGCTTATTAGGGTTCATAATATACGCTGAAGGTGCATGTAGTTGGATCAACAAAATCACAAAGAATTCCAGTTCATACAAAAAAAAAAAGTAAATTACTTTATAAAACACATAATTTATATAAAACATTGCCTCTATGCCCGAGTACCATGTTATACAATGTTGCTACTGCGCAACCATGCTTTTTGAAAAGCAGCTCTTCGAAAAGGATTCCCAAGCACTATAGATAGAATTTTCGAAAAAGATTTATTCACCGCTAGAATATTTTCAAAAAATAGACACCGCTGCCGATAGGCGCGGGTACTCGGCTAGTATATATATATATATATATATATATATATATATATATATATATATATATATATATATATATATATATATATATATATATATGCTTTACTTCTAACTTATTTTTGTAGCACATCACCATAGCTCGATTTCCCGATGCCCTCATTTAAGGGGAGCACTTAGCTAGGGAGAGCTTGTATACCGTTGATTCTTCGACGATGCTTGTGTCTCCTCTCCTCCATGACAACGACACCTTTTTGATTCTACAAAAAGGGGGAGAATACAAAAAGGGGGGAGAAGTAACGGGAAAACTTATTAAAAATTTATCAATGCATAATTTTACTTAAAATGAGTTTATATTTTGTAATCATAAAAAAGGAGGAGATTGTTAATAGAAATAAGGGCAAATGGCATAAAAAGGCATCAAAGTTAGGGTCAATTTCCAATCAAGGTATCAAACTTTTTTTCTTGCATAAAAAGGTTCTCAACTTTTTTTTTTTTTGCGGATTTGGGTTTTTTCCTAACTTTCGTTAACTCACTTCGTTAGAAAATTACATGTTTGGTCATTGCATATGTATAACCATTTCATGCACAGTCCATAACCAAAAAAAAAAATCCAAAAAAATATTTTCGAAAAAAAAAAGGAAATTTTTTTATAAAAAAAATAGAAAATCAAAAAAATCAAAATTTAAAAAAAAAATAAAAAAACAAGTTTAAAAAAAAATTAAAAATTAAAAAAATATATTTTCTAATTTTTTTTCGAAAATTTTTTTTTGGAAAAAATTTTTGAAAAAAAATTTTCAAAATTTTTTTTCGAAATTTTTTGAAAATAAAAAATTTTTGAAAAAAAAAATTTTCGAAAAAATTTTTGAAAATAAAAAATTTCCAAAATTTAAAAAAAAAATAGAAAATAAAAATTTTTTAAAAAATTCAAAAAAAAACTTTTTCGAAAATATTTTTTTGAAAAACAAAAATTAGAAAATAAAAAAATTTCGAAAATTTTTTGTCACTGAACTGATTAGCGACACTTTTTCTGTCACTGATCATTTCTACTGATCGTTATTTCATTTCTGCTGATAAGCTTAGTGACAGTTTAGCAGCAGATCAGTGACAGAAAAAGTGTCACTAATCAGTTCAGTGACAGATTTTGCAACAGTTTTGTGACACTCTTCAAGTGTCGCTTATCAGTTCAGTGACAGGTTGGTTCCTACTGATTGGATCCTGCTGATCGGTTCCTACTGATTGGTTCCTACTGGTTGGATCCTGCTGATCGAAATTTTTTTATTTTCTAATTTTTTGTTTTTCAAAAAAAATTTTTCGAAAAAAAAAATTTATTTTCTATTTTTTTTTTTAAATTTGGAAATTTTTTATTTTCAAAAAATTTTTCGAAAAAATAAATTTTTTTTCAAAAATTTTTTATTTTCAAAAATGTTTTATTTTCAAAAAATTTCGAAAAAAAATTTTCGAAAAAAAATTTTGAAAATTTTTTTTCAAAAATTTTTTCGAAAAAAAAAATTTTCAAAAAATTTTTCGAAAAAAAATTAGAAAATAACAAAAAATATTTTCAAAAAATATTTTCGAAAAAAAAAAATTTATTTTCTAACTTTTAAAAATAAAATTTGGAAATTTTTTATTTTCTATATTTTTTAAATTTTTAAATTTTTTTTATATTAATAAATTTTTTTTATTTTCTAATTTTTTATAATTTTTTTAACAAAATTTTGATTTTTTTTATTTTCTAATTTTTTTTAGTTTTTATATATATATTTTTTTTATTTTCTAATTTTTTAATTTTTTTTCTTATTTTTTTTCGAAAATATTTTTTTTATTATTAAATTTTTTTAATTTTTTTTTTAAAATTTTGATTTTTTTGATTTTCTATTTTTTTTTTTAATTTTCCTATTTTTTTTTTAAAATGTTTTTTTGGAGTTTTTTTTTGGTTATGGACTGTGCATGAGATGGTTATACATATGCAAGGACCAAACATGTAATTTTCTAACGAAGTCAGTTAACGAAAGTTAGGAAAAAACTCAAATCCGCCAAAAAAAAAGTTCAGAACCTTTTTATGCAAGATAAAAAGTTGGATACCTTGATTGGAAATGGACCCTAACTTTTATGCCTTTTTATGCCATTTGCCCTAGAAATAATGTCAAAAACGTTATTCGCATTATTCGGGCTTCTCGTGTTTTGATAATCACAAAATATAAAGACATGTTATGTAAAGTTACGGTTTATAAGTTTTTAATCGAGGAAGCTCGTTTCTTCCACGTAGCTACTACAACGTCACTTCAGGTATGAACAAACTTTATACCGTCATTAGTTAAGTGATTAAAGAATTTTATTTTATCGTGAACTTACATTTTTATGTTTGACAAAACATTTTCATAAAAGTATTTTTTGTGTTTTTAAAGAAATGTTTTATTAAGAAAATATATTCAAATTCAAACTTATAACAGCTATATTTCTCCCCAATTCAGTTCAGCTTGCACCAGATAAGTTTTCACCACGTCAGAACAAAATGAGAGCGTCTTGTCGGGACGGTCCCTTAAAGTAGTCGGCGGTCCCTTAGTGATAAAGGATTGTCGCCTGTTTAAAGGACCGTCTCCTCCTTTCCTATCGTCTATAAATACTGAAATGTTCTCTTTCAGAAAATAAGCTTCCACACACACAAAAACTTTCTGTTTTATTTTTTTTTATCTTTGATCACTATAACATGTCGGTATATGTTTATAAGTGATTTCCTCTTCCGCAAAGTGCAAAAGAAAAACTCTCGACGTAGATGAAGATTCGAGAAGTTAAAGTCAATGCCTCTTCCCAAAGTGCAAGAGAAGAACTCTCAACGTAGATGAAGATTCGAGATGTTATAGGTGTCTACACAAAAAACGTAACAAGTGTTACGGTTATGGATTTTGTAAATATTGTAAATACTTCCGACTTTTGTGTGAGTCGAGGATGGGGATATATGTGTGTGAACTTGGAGAAGATGAAGATCCAAGAAGTCTTGTAACTAGATTAGTTCATGTATTTGTTATGAGGAGAGTGATGTCCTAAGTGGTTAGGTTAGGACTTAGTTGAGTCTTTGTGTGAAGGCTTGGATCGGGAAAGAATCCAAGTGTGTCGTGTGTGAAGACTTGGATCGGGTGAAGATGTGTGTCTTAGTGTGAAGAATCTAGTGAACAGGAGTGCTCGTTTACGTAAAGGCTTAGATCGTGTGTCGATCTAAGTGGGACAAGAGTGCTTGTTTGTGTGGTCACGTGGGCCTTGGTGTAGATTGGTTCTAGCTACGATTAGAACTCGACATTCCGCTTAGAGTCGTTAAACCTTGTGTAAGCTTGTATGCGGATTGCTCCGATCCGCCTGAAGGAGTGTGTTGATATAGTGATTGATAACTCTCGAGTGTGGTACTCGGGGAGTGGAGTAGGACGGAGGAGTGAGCTTCGTGCCGAACCACTATAAATTGTCGTGTCTCTTTGGTTGTGTTATTTCCTTACTCTTTTTATTTATTGTTTGTTTATATTTGCTAATAGCTAAATTGATATCACATAACAAGTAGAATTCAACAAGTTTGCAAATGTAAATTAATCTGACCTAAAAACGGCGAAACACTTTAGAAAGTTTAAAAGAAGCGGAGAAACTATTCAACCCACCTTCTAGTTTCTACATAACGTTTGATGGGCCTTAAGGCCTGTTAAGGATTTAAGTCCTTATAGGGACTGTTTCGAGTGGCCTAAGCTTAAAGCTTTTAAAACACATCAAATTAGCTTATAAACATGGCCTGTTTGTTTAGCTTATGAAGAATTAGGTTGAGTTTTTTGATTGATATGATACATATTTATAAGAGGGTCTAACACACCCATCTCTAGTCGACTCAGGCTATTCCTACTTAGGAATATAACTTAAGAAAATTTGGTAAGGGTCAAGGAAACATTAAAATGTGTTATATAATGGGTTTAAAGGTTGATGTAAGTTGTTAATGAGTGTTTTAATCCAAACCATCATGTACCAAGAATCAAATGATCATAAAATGAAGGAAAAAGGAATATAATACGAGAGCATGTCAAATAAAATGAAAAGCTAGTCGAGCTCATGTGTTTCATTAAATATCAACAATATGAAAAATAGACTAAGTAGTGTCGAATGGACTTACTACACCACAAAAGGGTGGGGTGAACTCGACTGTGGGATTAGGAAATGAGGCGAGGACCTTGTAGCTTGTTTGATCACACAACAAGGACTTGAGAGCAACTTTTACACCTCATTGACTTGCACTAGAACTCTTAGAATCTTGGCTCTTCTCACGTATGATTCATAGCAAGCAAAGTGGCTTAGGGGTGTTTTGTTTATGCGTTTTGTGAGTGTGTACGTAGAGTGTGGTTTGTATGGTTCCTTATACGGGTATTCCTACATTATGAGGAGACAAAGGGAATAAGAGATCAGGATAAGGGCATGGGGAAGTGAAGCTAGGGTGTTGGGATACTTGAGAAGTCTGACAACTAGGTTACAAGTGGTGTTAAGGTGTGAAACGTTTTGGAGGTCTCGGGTTTAGAGCAAGGGGTAGCAAAGGACCGACTTAGTAATTCTATTCGAGTACTCTTGAGTCTAGTAACATGTAATGTGACTAAAGTTGTTTTTTGAGTGCAAGGAAGAGGGTACATGCCTGTTTACCAAGGTTGTGTACTCAAAAGGGTCCAAACAACCTTTTACGTGACCAAATAAATAGATTTAGGGGCATAAGGAATTCCATTGGTCCAAAACGATTTGTAACGTGACCAAAATATATGTAAGTGATCGATTTGGAGTTTTAGGGGAGTTTGGGAGGTTACAAACGACTAAGATAGAGTCTTTGTGTATACTTATGAGCTAACATGACATGTTACATGCCTAATATTACCCTATGGGTACGTTTGGGATTGTGAGCACTTTGGGATTGTTTGAAATAGTTGTGAGCACTTTGGGTACGTTTGGGATTGTGTTGATCAGGCTTAGCTTTGATGCTTAATTTCTATCCAAACGAACATACTAGATATATATTTTGGCCATTCATGAATCTTTGCCATGTCCTTAATCGATCCACGTAATTTATGATATCACTTGTTTGTAGGAATATCAAATAAACGAGCCCTAGTGATTAGATGTTGGTACGTTTAGGGGTAAAGGGTTAATGGATTATGGGCTTAGATGTTGGGTTAAGGCCCAAGGTTAGTTATATAAGGGTCCGATTTAGGTTATTATGGGTTTATTAATTTGGGCTAATGTGTGACAAGGCCCAATGTGAAATTTTAAGAATCCAATTTGGTTTCCAGGCCTAGTGAAAGAAATAGGGAACTAGGAGGAGGGTTGTGAGTGTGTTGTGATGTTTTGATGATAAAAATGTTACTAGGGTTTAATTTGTTCATGTTTTGGGATATCGTGATACGTGTGTGAGCTCGTTCAAAAGAAATGTGAATCACATATATATTGATTCGTTGTTGGTTAGTGTAAGCAAAAAAAAAAATAAAATAAAATAAAATAAAATAAAATAAAAAATCTTGTCTAAAAGTGGTTAAGTGAACAGTAATACTTGATTACTTATTGATTAACGTTTATTAATAACCGGAAAATTTTGACAGGTTGCTACATCTTAACTGTTAGCGACTGCTCGAACAGTTGTCCCTTTGCGCACGTGTTCGTGCTGCCTGAAGAGAGTTATCAGGGCTCATTTGGCCTGGGCTTAAACTGTTCTAGTCAGTGTTGATTTCGTGAACTACTTTGTGTTTGATCCGAGCGTGTGCTTAATGGGGCTTGGTCATTAATTATGATACGCTATCAGGAAGTTAAACAAAAAAATTTGTATATTATTTTTGTTCTCTAGTTTTGAAAAATAAAGAAAGAAAGTGGAAGTATGTATGTTTGTGTATCACATTTTATATAAGGGAATATGTTAGCTACAACTTATTGTAGATAATTGGCTACAATTATATACTACAAATTGTGAGTCCTTTGAATAAATTTTGTAGGTCCTGATTTATTTTTTTATGCATTTTGGATAGAAGATTGTAGCTAATTGGCTACAACAATTGTAGCCAAACTATCTTTTTTATATAATTGATTTTGTTAAATTACCACTGTACTTTTACAAATAAAAAGCACAATGAATTGATACTTGCAATGAAAGTTATTTTTGTCAATAATATTTATTTATTTTGTGATTGTTATTGTTACATCAACTTTTATCTTAATTTTGAGGTGAAAGTTTCACACAAACAAACATAATAACTTTTACTTCATTCCTCTCAATTTCTCCATAATTTCACTATTATAAAAAGCTTAAGAACATAATAACATTTAGGTTTCTTACACTTTTTAAACTTTCTTCTCAAATCATAACAAAAATAGTGTACGTATCAATTTGTTTCTTGAATCATAAAATAATAATATCTATCATTTACGGAGTTTATTAAGATACAGTTCATCATGCTTCCATCACATATCGATCTCTTTCATTTAGACGTTTACCATTTGCACGCTTATTGCTCACATATAATTACTCGTTTATATTACACTTCTTTCTAGACAATGATACTTCTAATTTTCAACGTGACAAAAACGAAAATAGGACTCCAAGATAATTGCAAACATGCTTGGATCTTATACAGAAAATAAAATTATGACGAATAACACGACTAAGCATATTGAAGGGCTATGTCATGGAGGCAAGCACTAAGTTGTTTTGGGTCACATAACATCGCCATATGATCCACACCTTTCAGTTCTTTCACCTTATCTACCGGATTATTATCGATCATCCATTGTTGAAAACCTTTTTTGATGCCTTCATCTTCATCACAAACAACAAATACTCGTCTCACAGAACCATACCCTCCTTTTGTAAACTGTTTGGCCCCCTTTAGATCTTTCAAATATAATGATCCGGGCCTGATCAATTTTATCCCTAATTCACGATCCTACAATATAATAGTATTAGATAATTAGTATATAGCTTTATTCTAGTTGCGGTTTGGTACAGGGTGATATATAATAACCTCATCGGAGCAAAGTTGATAGAGCTTCAGCGACATAAATTTGGGACCAAAAAAACATGGAGTGTTCACATTCTTTGTCGGCATTGAAAGGCATGAACTGTGTGTCCAACCAATCTTCAGCCGGAGTCCTTTCATTATACTTCAAAATAGAAAATCGGATTAATTTAAAGTACAACTTACATATATGGAATAAGATATCCATACTCGTTCGTTATTCGTTGCTAATTACTCCTTCCGTCTCATATTAAGTGTACACAATGAAATTTTGGAATGTTCCGAATTAAGTGCACATATTGTATTCCAACCAATGAGATGAGACTTTAGTTGATAATAATGAATTAATGATATTTGATTGATTGAGAGTGTAGTTAGTGGAATTTGTTAAAACTTTATATATTTTGAAAGTGGACATTTAATATGGAACGGAGGGATTAATTATTTAATACGTACACTAGAATTAGTGTCACGTAAAATTGACAGGTGATTCCTAAAAAATCATATTTTCTTTTAGCAAGGCAGAGAGAGATATAACTAAAAATTCTTCCTCATGAGTAAAGAGTGGAGAAAGTAGGGATGAGCACGGTACCGGTTCTGTACCGATCCTGTATCGAATTAGTGGTATCGATTTTTCCCGAGAACAACTAGGGCTACCGGTACCGTACCGAACGGGATTCGGATACCGGTATCGGTATCGGAAAATCAGGTTTTCCTGGAATTTCCCGATTTGATACCGGTCTCGTGCCGAATTAGTGATCTTGATTTTTTTTTCATCTTATTTCGTAGTCCAGATATGATACCGTATATCGAGATCGATATCGTTTTGATACGATACCGGTACGGTTACGATTCAATTCCAAAATTCGGGGGTAATCCAAGAAAACTAAACCAATTCCCCAAATAGGAGAACACGTACCACATTACCCAGCACATGGGCACGTAACACCAATAGCCAACAAGAAAGGGTGACGTGTTACTGTGTTAGTGATGCACATGGTACATTTAATTATGATGTAATAAACACATCATCTTTTGTTACATATCACCTCCCTAAAAGAATGGGCGACGTGTTAGCTCTTTAATTCTTCCTATATAGCACTAGGTCAACCTCTTAGAAAGGAGCTAAAATGGACTAAAACTTGTACTTTTTTATCACAAGAAATTCGGATCATCCATGGTTTTGGTACTACTTCATACTGATGATTAAATATCATTAAATAAAAAAAGAAAAGAAAAAAAAAATAAATAAAATAAAAAAGAGTTTAATGTTTTTGGAGCATCTAAAAGTAAGATCAATAATCAATTACCTGGTCTAAAACATAGGAAGATATATGTTCGTAATCCGGCATGAAAGAAGAGAGGTAGACGCCAACAGATACCTTTTCCGGGAACTTCTCCATGGCAAGATCAATGTTCATGCCACCGAGGCTATGTCCCACCAGCACAACCTTCTCCTCTTTCGGTATAGTGGCCATGAGTTCTAGCAACGGCATAGTGTAGTCCGAAAGAGTGGCAACTTCTTGTATCACTTTGGTATTTGTTCCGGAGGCTGAGAGATCTAAAGCGGAGACGCGATGGCCAGCAGCTTCAAGTAGGGGTTTGAGCTTGAACCAGGACCATGCTCCATGGCAAGCACCATGCACTAGAACAAAATGTTTTTGTTGATCACCTGTGCTTCCCATGTTACCTTTTTCTTTCAGGTCTATGTGAATTAATTGGTTGATGTGTATTTGATACCCCTGTTTGTTTGGTTATTAATAGGGATGACTCTTAAGTTGTCATACACACAACTTAGAGTCAAAAGTTGGACAATTAACTGGGGATAGTAGTTTGACTAATAAACCTTATAATTATGTTATAAGGAATGGTATGATCAATTGTTCGATTAAAACAAAAACTTCTAAAATGAGGTGTCAATCTTTAATTGGTGTGTTTTTCTATACTTTCTTTTTTTCTTTTTGATTTAGCCAATTAAACAGTGATATCTTATTTTGTAAGACTTTTTTTTTTTTTTTTTTTTTTTTTTTTTTTTTTTTACCGCTCTTTCCAAAATTAAGAATCCATTTGATTGGATAAGTAATTTTGGCACATCATTGTGAATTTTTTTTGTAAAAATTAATAACCTATAATAAATTAATAATAAGATGCATAATATAGAGATCGACTGGAACCCACGATCATCATATCCAATATTTATCTTCTTATAAAATTAGCACGTTTAAAACGTTTAATGACGTTTACTGATTAAGAAACACAAATTGGTTACTAAATTTTCTACATACATAAATATACCTTTTTTCGTGCCTAATATCAGCGTTGACATTTCCCTATTTGCCTAATTTGAAGGTCTGAAAACCTTGCACAATATTGTTTTCGTCTTTGAAATATCGTGATCGTAAGATCGGATCGTGATCTTAAGATCCTACTCTAACGTTATTTCTTAATAATTTTTGTAATATTATACAAATCTACAAATTATTATATATTATAAACACAAAATATTAAGAATGTTTAATAGACATATTTTCCTAAATTATAATTATGAAATGTTTAAAAATAATAACATGTTTTTTGAATTTCTATAAAAGAAAAACAACCCATAAATTTATAGTTTATTAGTTTGTAATCCGAGAAAAATAAAATCGGGATTGGATTAGATTTTAAGATTGTATGATCAAGATCGGAATCTTATAAGATTTTAAGCTTACAAAGATCCTATGTAGGATCCGGATTGCTTTGCAGTATCGTAAAATCGTAAGATCCTAAGATCAGGATCGGGATCCTGACACCTATGCTGAAAACGGCATTAAGAAAAACAAAATTACTTTTAAGAGGAGTTCAAAATGAAATTTTAGACACGCAAAATCATTTTGTTCTATTTCGGATAGGGATAAAGATACATGGTAGAGTTAAAATAAAAGAAAAACAAATATTCGTATGAGAATTAAAAAAAAAAAAAAAAAGTGTTTTCAAAAACCTGCCAAAATATTTCTTACAAGGTATGAGCTGTGAATGGAATTTTTCTAAAAAGTATATAGTTTTAATGAAAAAAAAGGTGTTAAAAAGAAATTTGCGCATTAACATTTTATAAATTGACATTTTGTGCATTAAAATTTCGTTTTGGCATGCATCATCTTTTTAGTATATGTATCAAAATTTTATTGTGCACTAAATATAAGAAGTTGAAATATTTGTGTATCAAATATTTTGAAAGTTCAAATTTTATTGTGCATTAAATATAACAAATTGAAATATTTTTCAAACTGCTCAGTTCTTTGACATCTGCAGCTTATTTTGAAAGCTTGTTTATTTTCTTTTTGAGATAAAGATTTTCAGATTTTAAAGAAGATATTTGTTCAAAATGCACATTCCCATACTTAGGGCTGATCAACGGTCGAAGACCGGACCGGACCGACCAAGACCGAGACTGAAATTGCCCAAAAACCAAGACCGAGAAGGCAAAATGGTCGGTTTTTAGAACGGACCGGATCGGACCGAGACCAATAAGGAAAAACTCGAGACCGAGACCGGACCGCTAGTTCTTCGGTCCGGTCGGTCTCGGTTCCATCTCGGTCGGTCCGTCGATCAGTCCAGTTGAAACGGTCCGTGTGCTCAGTCCTACTCATACTCATGGCTGATAGATGCTAATTTGAACGAATCTATTTGATTTGCGAAAAACTCTTTTTGAATATCAATAATTAAGCATTTTTCATCGAAATCATTTTCAAGAGACATGACATACTTCAAATCTTATTTCATTTCAGTGGCAAGATTTTTTTCAAGTTAATCAAGTCTTGCCTTGATTTTAGTAACCAAAGGCTCAAAATCGTTTGTTAAAATCTTTTTAGCTGCCCTGACGAGAGTATGAACAGGATTCCAAGCATTTTGGAATTCATCAAGAATAATATCTTTCATGGAATGCATTTTTATTACAAAAGACTCAATGTCATACTTGAGATAATAAAACTCCTGCTTTAGTTTACTTGGACAACATTGAATATATAAATTATTAAGCGGGCCTTGTACAAAATGTGCGTTTTTATATTTTTGTCTTTTCTTTTCAAAGGTTATTTTGGTATATTTGTCAGTTGAGTACAACCATACATAAAGCCATGCTATGGGAATAGGGTTTTTCTTTGTTTCACATTTAAATGTTTTTCTTTTTCACATTTTAAATCGTATTGAGAATTAATCATAAGATTAGTCGACAAATCTGTTCTCAGCTTTTCAGCGTTATGCAAACTAAGTGTCAACTCTTTGGATTTATTCAAAGTTTCAGGATTCTCAAAACCAAGCCTATATTTCCAACATTCACGTTATCTTGTGATGGATGCATCATGAGAAAAGTCTAAACAGTCTGTCCAATTTTTCTAAGTTTGTTTTCAAGATCGTTTATTCGTTTTAAAAACTCTTGATTGCATTTTCAAGTTTTTTTTTTTTTTTTTTAACGTTCTCTAAATTTGAAGTAGTTTTCTGAAGTTTTGAATTTCCACTTTTTAAATCAGAGTTTTCTTTTAAAAGAGCCTCAAGCTTTCTGTTGTTATTATTATTTGTGTATCACATTCATTAATGGCACTATTTTCTCAATAAATGGCTTCTCAATAACTAACTTCAAGTTATTCTTTTCTTTTTAAAGGTGGTTTGACACTCTCCATACATTTCACGCTTCCGAGCTTGAGATTTAAGGTTTGTGATTTCAATTTCGAGTTCAACTTTTCTTTTCATGTCTTTTTCAAAACCTTTTTCAATTTCCTTAAATCTCTTGAGAACTTTGGTCAATAAGACATTAGCTTGCAGAGCTTCATGATTGACCTTTTTGTAGTTTTCTACTTCACATTTTAAATTATTGACTAAGAAAGCAAATAAGACACGATCTTGCTCAAAATCCACATTACCATGTTCTTCCTTACCTCTATTAGGATCCATATTTTGAGTTTCAGAAATAATATTACTATCATCCTAATTCACCACATATGTGTCATTAATAAATTCAGGTTGTTCATGATTTTGTATCTCATGAGCAAACACATTATCAAAAGCTATAACATTATCATAATCAGTATCGTTTGAATGTTGTACCTTAACTAATATCCGTGTTTCTGTGTCAAATGAAGGTTTGATATTATCATCCTCAGCATCCCATATAGCCTCATTCCAGTAAGAACCATCAGCATCCGAATCATACCATGGACTGCTGCTTGCTCCTTGCTGTTATGTTGATATATCATTTTTCTTGAAAACCAAACTAGCATATGATGCTTTACCCTCATTGAATGTTGTGTTTGTGTCTATATCTCTCTGCCAGTCTTGCTGTCGTTCACCTCAGTTTCTTTTAACTGCTTCTCCCTTTCAAGAATCTCTTTTTCAATCAACTCCTTTCATATTCATGCTTTTCTAGTTCATTCAACTTTTTTTTTTATTTTTTTTTTTATTTTTTTTTTCTAGTTCTCTTTTTCAATCTGATCTCTTTCCCTATTCTGCTATTCTTTTACATTCAACTCTTTTTCCTTTATCAACTTATTTTCCTCAAACAGTGCTCTTGCATTAAGTACCATTTCAAGCTTATCCATTAGACTGATAATCCTATATCTAAAGGTTTGAATGTCCATTCCAATGGAATTTTTAAATTCCTCAAACTCTAAATCATATCCTTTTAGCACTCTGAACTGTGTGTTGGAGAAGTTTTTGAATTATGTCTTGAGCAATTTAAAATTTGCCTTGGAGTCAATCTCCTGAATCTTCTCTTTCATCAATTGGTTTTCTAATTAATCTATGTTGTGAAAAATTCCATCTATGAAAGTCTCAATCTCCGTGTCGATGTCTAATCCAAGGAGTATTCTAAATATCCTACTAAATCATCGATTCAATTTTATGTGTATGAAAACCTTAAGAAGTGACTAGAGTGCGCTAATGTGTGACAAACAATTCTCTTTTGAGTGCATTGCTTTCTTTACAATTCTTTGCAATTGATGCTGGATTTCAGACTAGGTTTTAATATTTATATTAACTCGTCTACCTATGGTAAAGCCGAGGTCGTCCCAAGAGCTATGAGTGCGGATTGTAACTTAAGTTCTATTGTCACTGATTTTAAAGAGGGTTTTGAATTGATTAATATTTAAACTAATAAAAGTGAAATAAATGCGAAATGAATTAAATGAGAGAAAATCAATAGGGAGAAATGTGCTAGCCTAGTTACTAATCTTGTTATGCCATAATTAGGACTTTCTATTAATGCTTTCTACCACTTCATGTGGGGGTAAATGTCACTAGACTCCTCGGATAACTTCGTCTAGTCTATAGTCTAGATTCCTCATCTACCGTAGTTACTCGATGGAGATCAAGGGTAACCTATCCTTAGTCGTTACGTACCAGCTACAATCTAGACCTATTCTGCTAAACCCGGCATCTCTGAACTTAGGTTCCCATAACTTCTTAAGTATCTCCATTTGGTAGGTGATCCTATGGTCAATTCGCACGCAAGAAAATGGTAGTCCTATGGTCAATTCTCCTAGCCTTATAGATACTACCAAGCTTTAATACTACCGAAACAAGGGTTTCCATGAATAGGAAAAGAAAATATACACATAAAACGATACGAAAACGAGAAAACTTAAATCATGGTAATAACAATTTCATAACTAGCCTATCACAAAGGGTGTTAGCCAATCATATTAAATAATGCAGAAAATTCAGTGTTGATGATAATAATGAAAGACATTGAATTAAATACAAATGCTTGATACAAAATAACTAAAACTTATGCAGTAATGACGTGAATTCTCCATTGGAAAATGTTCCTAATGCTGCTGGAAATCATCCTTCTGGAAGCCCTTTACGTTCCTTGGTATTTTTTGTTGGGAAGTGATGATGAAAATGCAGAATTAGGGTTTATATTTCATAGGCTCGTCAAAGTTACAGCGTAACCTTGAGAATTAGTTATGCCATAACCAGCGTATCTAAGACGATCTTATCATCCATAAATAATCTACGGTGTAACCTATATAGTGGGTTACGGCCGTAAAAATCTCATAGTGAATTTATTCATTTCTCCGCCGTAATCTTATAAGTGGGTTACAGAGTAACCTTGATGGCCTTTGAATTCATCTAAGTCATAGAAATCTATGGCGTAACATAGTCGATGGAGTTATGGCATAACCTTTAGCTGCGTTGACTTTGGTCTTCAAGTGTAAACTAGTGTTACGGCGTAGGTTGAGAGTGGAGCCTACGCTGTAACCTTCAACTGGTCAGCATCCATTTGTATATCTTTGTTAAAAATCTTCCAAATCCGCGTCTCTTTGTTCCTATGCTCATTTATGTCCTGAAAAAAATGAAATATTAAGAAACAAGAGCATATATCCAAGTAATATAATACTAATTATGAGCATATTAGGGGGAAATTGACACTAAAATATCAGGACTATTTGATGTTATCAAATATCCCCCAACTTAAATTCTACTTGCCCTCAAGTAACCTTATTAGAATCATTCTTAAAAAGATATCTCCCAAGTAACTTGGAAAATATGAGATTAAAAACTTGCTATGCTAGATATACAAAGCCGAACACCTCATGAAATGGGGGAACAAAACACTCATACTCTCTCTAATCTAAGTGTCATTTTCGGGGTGATCACTCATTGCATTGTCATAGTAAGTATTCTATCATAGGCTTGGCGGTTACACAAATATCCACTACTAGAGCTAAGGTCAAGACAATTCCTCAAAGGCAACATTAGGTGAACATATTTATAAGGCTATGGTGAATTTTCATTACTAACGTACCACGGCGTAGGCAACAAAGACCATCGATTCATGACCAAATCCATGGCCAAGACACCAATGACTGCTTACGTTCTCACCTAAGCACGATTCATGACTAAAGGGTAGGATAAGCCAATGGATGCACGGTGTAAAAAAACAAAAAATAGTCTTAGCCTACAACCGAGTTGTCACCGCCCACCGTCCATCCAAAATCCAAGCCTCAAGACGTGAAAACCGGATCATAATGTAACAAGCTAGTGTTCCATAAGTAGATGTCAAATAAGGAGATGTACACTAACTTGGTCTTCAAAATACAAGTTGGTGTAGTCACGTCACCAACTTGTACAGTCAAAAGAATGAGAACGAGGCAATTTCCTCGTTGCTAGTCCAATAAGCTCCATCAATAATACTACGGATTAGTGCTTATAACTAACCCTTTTTACAACAATGATAAATAAACTACTAACTTTTTTTTAATTACAAATACAAGAAATTAAATAAGTAATCCCCTCACTTGAGATGAATCATATGTGAGAAATATGGGGGCTCTTCAATGATCTTCAAAAATATGTCTTCAACGTAGGCGTGATTCCTTAATCTCTCTACCCGAACCTTAAACTTAGGCATTCGACAACTTTTCAATCATAAACTAAGACTACATGATAGGCTAAGGCGAATCGGTGTAACGAAACAATACATAGTATGGGTAAAGAAATGAAAAGAATGGCTTGAGATGGTTTATCTATGGGTGTCTTGCACTAAAGGTGAGTGCAACAAAAGGGTTTAACACGGGAGGTCGAAAAGTCGAGGTGACTAATCGATAAACACACACAGTTTTACATATATGGGCTGTTTGGGTGAAATTCCTAGAACATTGCCTTCTTGAACTATCCCTCCCAAATATATCGAGATAACTCAACACACTACTCGTCTATGTTCTCGAAATGATGAAAAAGCCAAGTTCTAAAGTTTACAATACTACCGACACACTCAATATTTGGTGGATTAGAGTAATATGGGGAAACTGAAAGGCTAAACCTCACCAATGAATTTAAGGGTTATACTTCGCTCGGCTAAAGTCTATTCTAGTTTGGTTAAGAAAAACATGTCAAAAATTTTCAAAATGGCATATTTTTTCAAAATAAACTAAAAAAATGAGGGCGAATAGGGTTCAAGTTATAATTCTACTCCCGTCCCCCACTTAATTTCTACAAAGTCCTTTTTGTACGGAAATATTAAAATAATAAGGAGAAAAGTAGAATTGGAATGAGAACTATCTTGAAATTTGCTCCAAAAATGGTAGAAAGATCTCGTTGAAAAGACAAGCCTTTACTTTGCCTCCATGAGAAAACTTCAAATCCCTGAAATCACGACACTACCAACAAGCATAAATCTAAAAACAAAATGGAAATAAAAACGAATAAGAAACCTAAGAATCACGGTGCCCTGAGTGGACGAGTGAAGTCTCGTGAGGGTTTACAGGGAACACTCTTACAAATTTCATGTAGTTACTAATACAAGGTTATGAAATGTAAGCTAAAATTTTTTGTCAGAGGAGGGTTATGGCGTAGACTCTAGAATTGAGTTACACCGTCAGTTATTAAACCTGACAAAATTGCTGATGTCTGAGGATGGTTACGGCGTAAGCATATTACAGGGTTACGCCGTAGAAACTTTCTGTAGACAATTCTGAAGAGTTTGTAACTCCACGGTGAGTTCCAAGCCTTCCTTCTTTCTCCAATACCTGCAAAAGGTTATAACAAACATACCAAACCAATCTATACAAATAAAGGGAAGGGAAAGATATATGTCGGGTTGTCTCCCGATAAGCACTTTTGTTTTTAAGTTAGACTCAAGGCCACGGTTTTAAGTTTTTTCAACACCTAAGGTGGTGTTCATTTCATCCCTGATCATCTTTTTAAATTTCTCTCCATTCATCCGACTAACCGGTAGTTGTCTTTCCTTCATCTCTCTATGGAAACCGTAAAGGGGGGAGGGGTGAATATGTTTCTATTTAAAAACTTAAATAACTTTTGTATCAAATACCCAATCAAGTGTGACATAATACGAAAAGTGTCAACACTAGTCTTACAAGAATTAGAGATAATATAAAGCAACATATAAGGCATGTCACAATGACACAGACTTAGACATATAATAACTAGCAAGCCATGACATAAACACAACTAACACAATATAAGCAACAAGCCCTACAAATATAAACGCGATGCAAAATATAAATGTAAGAATAAAAAGTAAAGAGATGAGTAAAAAAAGCGCAAACCGGACTCGGTGATTTATAATGGTTCGGTCACGAAGCTCCTCTTCGCCCTACTCCGCTCCCCGAGTACCCAACTCGACAGTTTTTTTACTAATCAACAAGCTCCCTACTTGGCGGAGAAAACCATACAACGTCGCTTGCAATATTTTCTGACACTAAGCTAGATGTCGAGTTCTTCTTTAGGTACAACCAAACCCGTTATGTTTTATGGCCCAACATAACAAACCTTGTATTTTGAGGCCTAAACACATAACTGCGTCGCTTACATTATTTTCTGACATTAAGCTAAATGTCGAGTACTAATCTAGAGGGTACCAATATCATTCACGATCTACCCAATCTTCACAAATCACACAACCTACAAGCTCCACATGATCTACACTCGATCTACTCACAATCTACCCAATCCTAAAAAATCACACAAGCTACAAGATCCACATGATCTACACTCGATCTACCCAATCTATGCATGATCTACCCGATCCTCACAAATCACACAAGCTACAAGATCCACATGATCTACACTCGATCTAACCGATCTACTCACGATCAACCCGATCTTCACACGATCTACCCGATCTACTCACTATCAGCACAAGCTACATAAGATCTTCCCGATCTTTACAAGATAACAATGATCCACACAAGATGACTAAACAAGACAATGACAACTTGATATGTGTCTAGATAAAACAAGTAATGCAAGTGCACCACACAATGACTCTAACACCTTGTATCTTCTTGATACTTTGTGTTCTTCTCTTTGACTAATAGAGGAATGAAGGTGATCTTTGGTTGGATGACAGACTCACTCTTAAACAACAGAACAACTCTCTAAATGATCAAAGAAAGTGATCTAAATAAGAAGGGATTAGACCAGAGAAAACTGATTGGAAAAATCAAGTTGGAAGTTGATGTGTCATTGTATAGGTGATTATTTGTTGATCAAGTTTTAGTATTTATTTTATGCCGACTTAACCTATAACAACAATAACGGGCAGTGGACCTGATCAATGTAGCCTAGTTGGTAAGTAGGGTGTCGATCACTAAGAGTGGATTTCTAATGTACTAATTCTAAAGGTATTCTACTCTACTAAATTAACCTAAACTAATGGAAAGGGGGGTTCAACCTGAGAGGCTGGCATGAGTCTGGTTTTATAATAAACTAATTAAACTAAACAAACAATAGAAGTATGAAGACACCAACGATAAGAAGAACGTGTTAACCAAGTTTAGTCATATATGATTAAGTTTTGATAAGTTCCTAAGACCTGCAGCGATGGAGCTCACGACTAGGCGCGGTCAATCCTACCTCTCGTTTCCATAGAGTCTAGATTCCATTCTAATTAATCATGTCACATTTAATCAGAATTCGTAAAAAGCTGCTTAATAATTACTAAGTTTATGATTAAGTAGCTTGTCACTTGTTTTATTGCTAGTTTTATATGATGAGTATCGTAAACTATTCTCTCTCGTTGGATCTTAAATATAGGCGAGTAAACCCTTAATGATCACTTATGTCTATCTCACTTTCTAGACACTAGATAAGTAAGCGTGGACACATATAAAGAACGAAAAAAACATCATATAAACTTACAATCGATGGGAAAGCAATTTTAAGGGGAGTAGTATGGTGGCCACAAGCCCATCAATCCTGATGGATTCAAGCTTACTATTACAATAAAACAAAACTACTTAATATAAGTAATCAAAACGAAGACTGAGCAACCAATCGAATTAGTAACAAATCAAACCATCAAATAGTCATAAACTTGGCTAACACATAAGGGTGTTAGCCCATAATCTCA
>JARVZY010002422.1:0-143437 GCA_030686995.1 Artemisia argyi | reverse complement strand
CCAGTTTTCCTATATATAGTTTTCTAGTTTTTACATTAAAAAAGGAGAAGTTTTAGAGAAACCCTAAAGACGAATTTGGTGCAACTTTTACAGGTTTTTCAAGGGTTCCAAACCCTTGATACCTTGCATTGTAATTGAGATAAGTGTTCTTCTAATTCAATCAATATGTCTATGTGTTGGTTGTCTATATCTTGTTATTGTCTCAATTCCATTATGCTAGGCTAGATCTCCTTTGTGTTTGCTTATATCTAATGAAACCTAGATATTGATTATGTGTTGATTACTTGTTTATTCTTGTTCTTGGATGAATGATTTTATATGTTAGGCTTAAGAAAACTGGCAGATCTCCAAATGGTAACATGCTTGAACGTCTTAAGAAACATGAACTGAGGCGTACTAGGTCTTTATTGGTTGTATTTAATGCATGAGCCACTGTTTACAATCCCTATAGTTGTGCTGGGTCATGGTGTAGGAGGAGATAAGAGCTCATAGAATTGGGGAGTTATGTATGCCACCCCATGAATGGTATTAAGGAATACGATCCGTCATCCAGGCAATTATAACAAGTAATTAACATGTAAAAGATATCTAGGGAGTAGTGAAGTCTAAGTAAACACATTTTCTCCAATTACTGCTCACAACCTTAGTTTAATTAGTTTATTTTCATTTTTAGTATTTTATTTTGATTGCATCTTAGTTTTGGGTTAGTTGAATAGCAACTAATTCCGCCCACTCTTTCAAAACCCGAGATTTTACTTGCTTTCATAAAAAAATATAAAAAGACAAAAATAATCATCTCTCATCTTTAGAACTAGTAATTTCGGCTTTCTAATCCTAGCGACACTATTCCCAAGCTGAACGATCAATCCCCTGGTACTTGTCACTAAACTATACTACAACGATCAGGTACACTGCCTGGTGGGGGTTGTAAGCTTCTCGAGATCCCTCGAGAGGTAAAGCCTGTTGCGATTCCCACGCATCAAGTTTTTGGCGCCGCAGCCCGGGGAATAGTTATTGTCTAGGTTAGGATTTCTTTTTATTAGGTCTACTTGCTAGATTCCTTTCTAGCAAGATTTTATTTTTATTTTTAGGTTCTTCGTTAGTCTATCTTATTTCTTCGTGTCTTTGTTCGTAACTCTTTACCATCCGACATCATGGAAGGTGGTAACATCTTTGAACCCGTCATCCCACCACAACAAAACCCACCACTAGAACCCCTTAGGCCCCGAACCTTAGGAGAGTACTCCCGACCTAGCCATCAAGGCTACCGAAACACCATTGAGCTCACCGGAGCCAATGTGACCCCCTTGCGATCCGACACCATCCGGTTGGTGCAAAGCGGATGTGCATTCCATGGACTTCGTTCCGAAGATCCAAACCAACATCTTAAGGACTTTCTCAAAATCGTAGATTCCATAGACCTAGGTGTTGAAACTAGAGAGACTACCCGTTTACGCCTATTCCAATTCTCTCTACGGGATCAAGCTAGTCAATGGCTTGAGCGTTTACCCGCGGGATCCATCACCACATGGGATGGTCTCACCACTCGTTTCCTTGCTCAATTTTTCCCACCGGGGAGAACTACTAAGCTTAGGAATGACATCTTGATGTTCCAACAACGTCAAAATGAATCTCTTTATGAAGCATGGACTCGTTTCAAGGACTTACTCCAAAAAGTCCCTCATCATGGCATAGATCTTTGGCTCCAAGTCCAAATCTTTTATGACCATATCGACATCTCCACGAGGCGAACCATTGACCAATCGGCCGGTGGTAAGCTACGTGATCTTAGTGCGGAACAATCATGGGAACTCATAGAAGATCTTGCTCTCTATGACAACGAAAGTTGGAATGATCCCCGTGATTTGAACGAAACGGTCAAGGCAATATCTTTGCCTTCGAACAATTTTAGCACTCCCGACCGTAGGATCATGGAACTTGAAGGTCGAGTCGAGTCTCTCATGAAATCCTACGAAGCTCATAAACCTTCAAACCAAGTAAGCAGAATCGCTTCTACATGCAAACTATGCAATGGCCCTCATGAGACCCATAACTGCATGGAACTTCCAAAACGTGCTTATAACGAATTCACATCATCACACATGGGTCAGGGTCCTCGAACTTCTGCCGAAGCCTATGAGGCATGGAAGGATAAACCTGATTTTAGAAGGTACCAAACGCGAAGCGTATCCTTCAATGACTCCTCACCGCTCACTTGGTCCGAGCATTTTCCATCACAAGGCATTCCTAGGCAAAGCTGTGAAGATACTCTAAAGAAATTCATTCTCTCTCAAGAACTACAGCTCGCTACGCTCGAGGCCAAATTTAAACAACAGCAGGATGATGTAAACAACAAGATTTGTAATCTGTTGACTGCTATCAAAGAGCATATTGATAATAGGCCCATTCCCGTTAATGAGGTTAAATCTGCTACCATCATGAGTCCACCAGCCTCCCCTGTAAAAATAAAAAGTCCTAGCAAGCTATTCAAACATCTGTATCCTAACGGAAAAGAACCTGTCAACCCCCCTGGACCAATCCACTTCGTAAACACCATCACCACGATATCTGCTTCAACACCCAACCCAACCCAACAACAACCAAACAAATTCAGTCAGACAGCGAAAGATGAGACCTCAAGGGTTGACCATGATTTGGCAAGAAAACCTACCGACTCACCCGAGCAATACACCGCGCAAGAATCCGACAAACCGGATGAAATGAAAGAGAAATCGAAAGAGCACGAGAAAGATCCAACCATTTTGGGTAAATCTATTATAGAAGAACCCGAGAGAAAAATGGAGGATGTTATTAGTGTGGGTAACAATCATACTAAGGAAAGTAACCCTAAAGTTTTCAAGATCCCCTGTACCATTAAGGAAAAGCTCTTAACCGATAGTCATATAGATCCTAGCTTCCCAGTCAACATAATCCCCCTCTCCCTATACCACAAAACCTTCCCAGAGCACGTTGCGTGCAAGAGAGTAATAGAAAATTTATCAATTAGGATTGGAGAGCTTGTTTACAATACTGACCTCACCGTGGTTGATGACGTGGACCCTTTCACCAATCAAACGTTAACCCACCTTGTCCTTGGGATACCATTTATCAATGAATCAGGAGCAATCCTTGATGAGAAAGATGGTAGTGTAGTACTCACCAATGGTGTTAGGAAGATAATCTTTCGTAGGAATAGTGAGGAGGTGTACGAGTATCGTCCCTCTCTTGAGGGGAATCTATATGGGTCAAAGGATGGAGAGTTGGGGAAGATAAGACGACGTGATCCGGATAATCTCAAAATCCCCTGCATGATCGGTCATAAGTACTTCGATAACATATACATTAATGTATTCCTGCCAAAGAATTTTATGTCATTGTTTCACTATAACAATATCTGCAGATGGGGGATGATTTACAAGGGAGAGAAAGTGGTTGGTAAGGATCATGAAATCCAGGTGTTCGTAGGAAATATGGCATTCCCTATGGAATTCACAATTGTGGATAACATAGAGGACTATGTCGACCCTAGGTTATCACAAGTCGTCTTTGGAGCACCCTTTTGTGAAATCACTAATTTGATAGTGGATGACTTGAACGGAATCATGACCTTCACTGATGGGATTAGGAGGATTTCATACCAAACGCCATACAAGAAAAAAGACCTTAAGGGAATAGATTGTCACGGGCTTGATATGATGAGCTCCCAACTTATCTTGTGTGATGAAGATGTTAGGAGAGGGTGTAGGAATATTTCTGATTTATCATGTGGATTCTTTAAGAATGTTAGTAAGCTTGGTTCTAAGTATCGACAAGATGTTTTCGAATTCGAAGATCCGAAGTACTTGCACTATGAAAGCGATACTAGTTTAGAAGACGACCTAGAGAGTGGAACCAATGATGAAATCACGTAGTAACCCATGACTTTGAGTCTAGCTACAAGACTCGTAAATAAAGAAAAGCGCTTCTTGGGAGGCAACCCATGTTTTGTGTGATTTTATTTGTTTGATTGTTATTTGCTTCCGTATGCATGTTTTATTTTTATTGTTGGTTGGTCATGCTTCTCAAATAAAATGTGGAAATACTTTACTATGTTGTTTGGCCTAGTCTTAACTCCAACCTAAAAGTATTTTTGCAAAAGATAAGTGTAAGGGGAAACCCCAAATATGTTTTTAAGAAACAAACCGATCATGATTCTCCACAATAATAAATGAACATGTATATTCGTATTTGTTAGAGTCAAATGCTTGTATTGAGTCACAATGAAGTTTTGCAGGATTTTCCAGGAAGTAGGACCAAGTTTTTCCATAAATTTTCCGGAAACTTAACATAAGAATTTCTGCAGGTCCATTCTGACGGCGTCAGAGTTTTACTCTTGACGGCGTCAGGTGTCAAAAATCTGGAAATTTTACCAGTTTTGTTTTTCTAACGGAGTCTTATGGTTTTTGTGAATTATTAAGTTTTATAATCTCCAGGAAATCTGCAAACTTCATTCCACAAGCATTATATCTTACTTTGTTTTCTAGGATTTAGGAACTTATATAGGATGCTGCCGATTTTACGCGAGGTTGTCTTGTCTATTTTGTCAGGTTTTACAGGTTATGTTCGACAAGGAGATGACTTATATTCTGGAAGGGAAGCTTTGATTGTTCATTTTCTTGGAAGAAGATTTAACCTGGCCACCTATAATCCATACCGAGCGAATCAGGGGAGTATTTGATTTCATTCTCTTTACTTTTTCACTTTTACATTCTTTACTTGAACATTGGGGACAATGTTCATCTTAAGTGTAAGGGGAGGGTAAAAAGATGATACCCTACATATGCACTTTCGCTTGAGTTTGTTTTGTTTGATGGTAGATGTGTAATAAAACTACGAGAAATACTTGTTAGTGCAATTTTAGCGCCAAATTTAAATTTTTTTACAACATTTAGGAGTGAAACTTTAGCCATAGCAAGCGTCTCATGGATAGGAGATTGTATGACTAGCACATAACCGTATATTCAGAAAAATTTTCCACCCAAAAATGTGAGGTTCGCCTTTAGATTTGATAGGAAAAGCATTCATTATTAGTGCTTATGAGTGTACCGGTAGCATTTAGATTCTAGAACTTGCGTTAGTGATGCATCCCGAGACCGCGAGTGAGACTACATTCGTGTGGTAGGATTTACTACATGATAAGAGGCATTAGGATCACCCTTGTGTTAAACCCGTATTATAATTACTTGACCATTTAAGTCATATTACTTGGCTAGTTAAGTCAACTAATTTTTCCCACACCCTTAGCGTTGTACTCATTTTTAGTACACGAAACCCCTAGTACACCCCTCCGAGCCTATCTTTTCGTTTCTAACTTTAAGCATTTTACTTAAAGGAAGAATTTGTTACACCCCACTTAAATGTACACCCAAATCGCCTTAGCCTTCCGTGTATGCGCTCATTTTTAGTGCCTTATTATTATTTGTTAAACCCTAAGTTAACTTTCTAATTGATTACATGGTTGCTAAGTCGAGTCATATCCTTGTACATATTGTTTTCGGACGATTGGGACTCATGGGTAAGTACTTATTTTATGGAGTAATGGGGAAGAACATAATATTATTACTCCCATATGTACGTTAATCTTAAAAGTGCTCCAAGTGTTTTGATTTTCTTAATTCGAGTCATTAGTTTAGTTTAATGTAAAGTATGTAATGATTCAAGTGTAAGGGAAATGTTCATTCCCTATGATGTATTATTTTGGATGGTAGGGTAAGAGTGTATGCAAAAAAAAAAAAAAAAAAAAAAAAACATACGGACTACCATCCCATTTCATTCTATGTTCATTTTATGTTTTTGTTAATTTTTCATTTATTAGCTTAAGTCGAGTCTAGTCTTGGCTTAGCAACGCCATCTTGTACATGTAATTAACTAAGATTGTTAACTCGCCACCAGTAAAACTTCCTTTATCCAACAAAACCGTGTAATTCATATCCCTATACCTAACGTTACAACCCTTTACAAGACCTCTTTGATAGTTTATCCTAGGTGCTTACGCCATGTGGTGGAGGTTTGATCCTTTCCCAAGCCTATGGTAATCTATTTTGCTATGACAGGTAGTGAGAGATATCTTCCATTTCCATAATGTTATATTACTTTATTACACCCGAGAGATGTGAGTATCTAAACACTATTTGTGAGGTGCTTGTGTATGATCTCCGTGCTTGTCTATTGGTCTTTAGTGGAACGATTATTTGTTGTAATTACTTTTATATTAGTGTTAAATGACCCCTAACTTGTCTTTTGAGTAGAATAAAAGCGCATTTGCTTGAGGACAAGCAAATCTCAAGTGTAAGGGTATATGAAGAGGCGAAAAATGATCCATTTTTAGGGGGTCATTTAAGCCCGAATCCGACTTTATTTGATCAAATATTGCCCTAAATCGTTCCTTTTGTGATTTTAGGTACTTGGAGAGTGAATTCTGGAAAAGAAGCCATTTTGGACGTTTTTGGAGCATAAAAGTGAAGAAAACGACAAAGTATCAATTTTCCATGCTGGAAACACTAGGTGACGGCGTCAAGAGTTACACCCTGACGGCGTCAGACATCAAGAATAAAATACCGTAGTTAATGACGGCGTCAAAAGTCATCCTGACGGTGTCAAAAGGCCAAGAATAAAATACCGTGGTTGGTGACGGCGTCACACAGGCCGTCATAAGTAGATCAAGGCCGTCCGAGGAAGTATTTGGCGGCGAGGTGACGGCGTCACATGGTTGTCTTGACGCCGTCAGCCCAGTTTTCCTATATATAGTTTTCTAGTTTTTACATTAAAAAAGGAGAAGTTTTGGAGAAACCCTAAAGACGAATTTGGTGCAACTTTTACAGGTTTTTCAAGGGTTCCAAACCTTTGAGACCTTGCATTGTAATTGAGATAAGTGTTCTTCTAATTCAATCAATATGTCTATGTGTTGGTTGTCTATATCTTGTTCTTGTCTCAATTCCATTATGCTAGGCTAGATCTCCTTTGTGTTTGCTTAGATCTAATGAAACCTAGATATTGATTATGTGTTGATTACTTGTTTATTCTTGTTCTTGGATGAATGATTTTATATGTTAGGCTTAAGAAAACTGGCAGATCTCCAAATGGTAACATGCTTGAACGTCTTAAGAAACATGAACTGAGGCGTACTAGGTCTTTATTGGTTGTATTTAATGCATGAGCCACTGTTTACAATCCCTGTAGTTGTGCTGGGTCATGGTGTAGGAGGAGATAAGAGCTCATAGAATTGGGGAGTTATGTATGCCACCCCATGAATGGTATTAAAGAATACGATCCGTCATCCATGCAATTATAACAAGTAATTAACATGTAAAAGATATCTAGGGAGTAGTGAAGTCTAAGTAAACACATTTTCTCCAATTACTGCTCACAACCTTAGTTTAATTAGTTTATTTTCATTTTTAGTATTTTATTTTGATTGCATCTTAGTTTTGGGTTAGTTGAATAGCAACTAATTCCGCCCACTCTTTCAAAACCCGAGATTTTACTTGCTTTCATAAAAAAATATAAAAAGACAAAAATAATCATCTCTCATCTTTAGAACTAGTAATTTAGGCTTTCTAATCCTAGCGACACTATTCCCAAGCTGAACGATCAATCCCCCGGTACTTGTCACTATACTATACTACAACGATCAGGTACACTGCCTGGTGGGGGTTGTAAGCTTCTCGAGATCCCTCGAGAGGTAAAGCCTGTTGCGATTCCCACGCATCAAGTTTTTGGCGCCGCAGCCCGGGGAATAGTTATTGTCTAGGTTAGGATTTCTTTTTATTAGGTCTACTTGCTAGATTCCTTTCTAGCAAGATTTTATTTTTATTTTTAGGTTCTTCGTTAGTCTATCTTATTTCTTCGTGTCTTTGTTCGTAACTCTTTACCATCCGACATCATGGAAGGTGGTAACATCTTTGAACCCGTCATCCCACCACAACAAAACCCACCACTAGAACCCCTTAGGGCCCCGAACCTTAGGAGAGTACTCCCGACCTAGCCATCAAGGCTACCGAAACACCATTGAGCTCACCGGAGCCAATGTGACCCCCTTGCGATCCGACACTATCCGGTTGGTGCAAAGCGGATGTGCATTCCATGGACTTCGTTCCGAAGATCCAAACCAACATCTTAAGGACTTTCTCAAAATCGTAGATTCCATAGACCTAGGTGTTGAAACTAGAGAGACTACCCGTTTACGCCTATTCCAATTCTCTCTACGGGATCAAGCTAGTCAATGGCTTGAGCGTTTACCCGCGGGATCCATCACCACATGGGATGGTCTCACCACTCGTTTCCTTGCTCAATTTTTCCCACCGGGGAGAACTACTAAGCTTAGGAATGACATCTTGATGTTCCAACAACGTCAAAATGAATCTCTTTATGAAGCATGGACTCGTTTCAAGGACTTACTCCAAAAAGTCCCTCATCATGGCATAGATCTTTGGCTCCAAGTCCAAATCTTTTATGACCATATCGACATCTCCACGAGGTGAACCATTGACCAATCGGCCGGTGGTAAGCTACGTGATCTTAGTGCGGAACAATCATGGGAACTCATAGAAGATCTTGCTCTCTATGACAACGAAAGTTGGAATGATCCCCGTGATTTGAACGAAACGGTCAAGGCAATATCTTTGCCTTCGAACAATTCTAGCACTCCCGACCGTAGGATCATGGAACTTGAAGGTCGAGTCAAGTCTCTCATGAAATCCTACGAAGCTCATAAACCTTCAAACCAAGTAAGCAGAATCGCTTCTACATGCAAACTATGCAATGGCCCTCATGAGACCCATAACTGCATGGAACTTCCAAAACGTGCTTATAACGAATTCACATCATCACACATGGGTCAGGGTCCTCGAACTTCTGCCGAAGCCTATGAGGCATGGAAGGATAAACCTGATTTTAGAAGGTACCAAACGCGAAGCGTATCCTTCAATGACTCCTCACCGCTCACTTGGTCCGAGCATTTTCCATCACAAGGCATTCCTAGGCAAAGCTGTGAAGATACTCTAAAGAAATTCATTCTCTCTCAAGAACTACAGCTCGCTACGCTCGAGGCCAAATTTAAACAACAACAGGATGATGTAAACAACAAGATTTGTAATCTGTTGACTGCTATCAAAGAGCATATTGATAATAGGCCCATTCCCGTTAATGAGGTTAAATCTGCTACCATCATGAGTCCACCAGCCTCCCCTGTAAAAATAAAAAGTCCTAGCAAGCTATTCAAACATCTGTATCCTAACGGAAAAGAACCTGTCAACCCCCCTGGACCAATCCACTTCGTAAACACCATCACCACGATATCTGCTTCAACACCCAACCCAACCCAACAACAACCAAACAAATTCAGTCAGACAGCGAAAGATGAGACCTCAAGGGTTGACCATGATTTGGCAAGAAAACCTACCGACTCACCCGAGCAATACACCGCGCAAGAATCCGACAAACCGGATGAAATGAAAGAGAAATCGGAAGAGCACGAGAAAGATCCAACCATTTTGGGTAAATCTATTATAGAAGAACCCGAGAGAAAAATGGAGGATGTTATTAGTGTGGGTAACAATCATACTAAGGAAAGTAACCCTAAAGTTTTCAAGATCCCCTGTACCATTAAGGAAAAGCTCTTAACCGATAGTCATATAGATCCTAGCTTCCCAGTCAACATAATCCCCCTCTCCCTATACCACAAAACCTTCCCAGAGCACGTTGCGTGCAAGAGAGTAATAGAAAATTTATCAATTAGGATTGGAGAGCTTGTTTACAATACTGACCTCACCGTGGTTGATGACGTGGACCCTTTCATCAATCAAACGTTAAGCCACCTTGTCCTTGGGATACCATTTATCAATGAATCAGGAGCAATCCTTGATGAGAAAGATGGTAGTTTAGTACTCACCAATGGTGTTAGGAAGATAATCTTTCGTAGGAATAGTGAGGAGGTGTACGAGTATCGTCCCTCTCTTGAGGGGAATCTATATGGGTCAAAGGATGGAGAGTTGGGGAAGATAAGACGACGTGATCCGGATAATCTCAAAATCCCCTGCATGATCGGTCATAAGTACTTCGATAACATATACATTAATGTATTCCTTCCAAAGAATTTTATGTCATTGTTTCACTATAACAATATCTGCAGATGGGGGATGATTTACAAGGGAGAGAAAGGGGTTGGTAAGGATCATGAAATCCAGGTGTTCGTAGGAAATATGGCATTCCCTATGGAATTCACAATTATGGATAACATAGAGGACTATGTCGACCCTAGGTTATCACAAGTCGTCTTTGGAGCACCCTTTTGTGAAATCACTAATTTGATAGTGGATGACTTGAACGGAATCATGACCTTCACTGATGGGATTAGGAGGATTTCATACCAAACGCCATACAAGAAAAAAGACCTTAAGGGAATAGATTGTGACGGGCTTGATATGATGAGCTCCCAACTTATCTTGTGTGATGAAGATGTTAGGAGAGGGTGTAGGAATATTTCTGATTTATCATGTGGATTCTTTAAGAATGTTAGTAAGCTTGGTTCTAAGTATCGACAAGATGTTTTCGAATTCGAAGATCCGAAGTACTTGCACTATGAAAGCGATACTAGTTTAGAAGACGACCTAGAGAGTGGAACCAATGATGAAATCACGTAGTAACCCATGACTTTGAGTCTAGCTACAAGACTCGTAAATAAAGAAAAGCGCTTCTTGGGAGGCAACCCATGTTTTGTGTGATTTTATTTGTTTGATTGTTATTTGCTTCCGTATGCATGTTTTATTTTTATTGTTGGTTGGTCATGCTTCTCAAATAAAATGTGGAAATACTTTACTATGTTGTTTGGCCTAGTCTTAACTCCAACCTAAAAGTATTTTTGCAAAAGATAAGTGTAAGGGGAAACCCCAAATATGTTTTTAAGAAACAAACCGATCATGATTCTCCACAATAATAAATGAACATGTATATTCGTATTTGTTAGAGTCAAATGCTTGTATTGAGTCACAATGAAGTTTTGTAGGATTTTCCAGGAAGTAGGACCAAGTTTTTCCATAAATTTTCCGGAAACTTAACATAAGAATTTCTGCAGGTCCATTCTGACGGCGTCAGAGTTTTACTCTTGACGGCGTCAGGTGTCAAAAATCTGGAAATTTTACCAGTTTTGTTTTTCTAACGGAGTCTTATGGTTTTTGTGAATTATTAAGTTTTATAATCTCCAGGAAATCTGCAAACTTCATTCCACAAGCATTATATCTTACTTTGTTTTCTAGGATTTAGGAACTTATATAGGATGCTGCCGATTTTACGCGAGGTTGTCTTGTCTATTTTGTCAGGTTTTACAGGTTATGTTCGACAAGGAGATGACTTATATTCTGGAAGGGAAGCTTTGATTGTTCATTTTCTTGGAAGAAGATTTAACCTGGCCACCTATAATCCATACCGAGCGAATCAGGGGAGTATTTGATTTCATTCTCTTTACTTTTTCACTTTTACATTCTTTACTTGAACATTGGGGACAATGTTCATCTTAAGTGTAAGGGGAGGGTAAAAAGATGATACCCTACATATGCACTTTCGCTTGAGTTTGTTTTGTTTGATGGTAGATGTGTAATAAAACTACGAGAAATACTTGTTAGTGCAATTTTAGCGCCAAATTTAAATTTTTTTACAACATTTAGGAGTGAAACTTTAGCCATAGCAAGCGTCTCATGGATAGGAGATTGTATGACTAGCACATAACCGTATATTCAGAAAAATTTTCCACCCAAAAATGTGAGGTTCGCCTTTAGATTTGATAGGAAAAGCATTCATTATTAGTGCTTATGAGTGTACCGGTAGCATTTAGATTCTAGAACTTGCGTTAGTGATGCATCCCGAGACCGCGAGTGAGACTACATTCGTGTGGTAGGATTTACTACATGATAAGAGGCATTAGGATCACCCTTGTGTTAAACCCGTATTATAATTACTTGACCATTTAAGTCATATTACTTGGCTAGTTAAGTCAACTAATTTTTCCCACACCCTTAGCGTTGTACTCATTTTTAGTACACGAAACCCCTAGTACACCCCTCCGAGCCTATCTTTTCGTTTCTAACTTTAAGCATTTTACTTAAAGGAAGAATTTGTTACACCCCACTTAAATGTACACCCAAATCGCCTTAGCCTTCCGTGTATGCGCTCATTTTTAGTGCCTTATTATTATTTGTTAAACCCTAAGTTAACTTTCTAATTGATTACATGGTTGCTAAGTCGAGTCATATCCTTGTACATATTGTTTTCGGACGATTGGGACTCATGGGTAAGTACTTATTTTATGGAGTAATGGGGAAGAACATAATATTATTACTCCCATATGTACGTTAATCTTAAAAGTGCTCCAAGTGTTTTGATTTTCTTAATTCGAGTCATTAGTTTAGTTTAATGTAAAGTATGTAATGATTCAAGTGTAAGGGAAATGTTCATTCCCTATGATGTATTATTTTGGATGGTAGGGTAAGAGTGTATGCAAAAAAAAAAAAAAAAAAAAAAAAACATACGGACTACCATCCCATTTCATTCTATGTTCATTTTATGTTTTTGTTAATTTTTCATTTATTAGCTTAAGTCGAGTCTAGTCTTGGCTTAGCAACGCCATCTTGTACATGTAATTAACTAAGATTGTTAACTCGCCACCAGTAAAACTTCCTTTATCCAACAAAACCGTGTAATTCATATCCCTATACCTAACATTACAACCCTTTACAAGACCTCTTTGATAGTTTATCCTAGGTGCTTACGCCATGTGGTGGAGGTTTGATCCTTTCCCAAGCCTATGGTAATCTATTTTGCTATGACAGGTAGTGAGAGATATCTTCCATTTCCATAATGTTATATTACTTTATTACACCCGAGAGATGTGAGTATCTAAACACTATTTGTGAGGTGCTTGTGTATGATCTCCGTGCTTGTCTATTGGTCTTTAGTGGAACGATTATTTGTTGTAATTACTTTTATATTAGTGTTAAATGACCCCTAACTTGTCTTTTGAGTAGAATAAAAGCGCATTTGCTTGAAGACAAGCAAATCTCAAGTGTAAGGGTATATGATGAGGCGAAAAATGATCCGTTTTTAGGAGGTCATTTAAGCCCGAATCCGACTTTATTTGATCAAATATTGCCCTAAATCGTTCCTTTTGTGATTTTAGGTACTTGGAGAGTAAATTCTGGAAAAGAAGCCATTTTGGACGTTTTTGGAGCATAAAAGTGAAGAAAACGACAAAGTATCAATTTTTCTTGCTGGAAACACTAGGTGACGGCGTCAAGAGTTACACCCTGATGGCGTCAGACATCAAGAATAAAATACCGTAGTTGATGACGGCGTCAAAAGTCATCCTGACGGTGTCAAAAGGCCAAGAATCAAAAATACCGTGGTTGGTGACGGCGTCACACAGGCCGTCATAAGTAGATCAAGGCCGTCCGAGGAAGTATTTGACGGCGAGGTGACGGCGTCACATGGTTGTCTTGACGCCGTCAGCCCAGTTTTCCTATATATAGTTTTCTAGTTTTTACATTAAAAAAGGAGAAGTTTTGGAGAAACCCTAAAGACGAATTTGGTGCAACTTTTACAGGTTTTTCAAGGGTTCCAAACCCTTGATACCTTGCATTGTAATTGAGATAAGTGTTCTTCTAATTCAATCAATATGTCTATGTGTTGGTTGTCTATATCTTGTTCTTGTTTCAATTCCATTATGCTAGGCTAGATCTCCTTTGTGTTTGCTTAGATCTAATGAAACCTAGATATTGATTATGTGTTGATTACTTGTTTATTCTTGTTCTTGGATGAATGATTTTATATGTTAGGCTTAAGAAAACTGGCAGATCTCCAAATGGTAACATGCTTGAACGTCTTAAGAAACATGAACTGAGGCGTACTAGGTCTTTATTGGTTGTATTTAATGCATGAGCCACTGTTTACAATCCCTATAGTTGTGCTGGGTCATGGTGTAGGAGGAGATAAGAGCTCATAGAATTGGGGAGTTATGTATGCCACCCCATGAATGGTATTAAAGAATACGATCCGTCATCCATGCAATTATAACAAGTAATTAACATGTAAAAGATATCTAGGGAGTAGTGAAGTCTAAGTAAATACATTTTCTCCAATTACTGCTCACAACCTTAGTTTAATTAGTTTATTTTCATTTTTAGTTTTTTATTTTGATTGCATCTTAGTTTTGGGTTAGTTGAATAGCAACTAATTCCGCCCACTCTTTCAAAACCCGAGATTTTACTTGCTTTCATAAAAAAATATAAAAAGACAAAAATAATCATCTCTCATCTTTAGAACTAGTAATTTAGGCTTTCTAATCCTAGCGACACTATTCCCAAGCTGAACGATCAATCCCCCGGTACTTGTCACTATACTATACTACAACGATCAGGTACACTGCCTGGTGGGAGTTGTAAGCTTCTCGAGATCCCTCGAGAGGTAAAGCCTGTTGCGATTCCCACGCATCAGTCACCCATCACGTCATATGCATTTTTATTACATTTTATTTATATATTATATATTTTACGTTAATAATATATATAACGACTTTTTAACTAATTATCATTACGTATTGTTATCATCATGGTTAAAAAGGAAAAACATTAGAAATAATAGTATATTTCATCATATTATTATAAACATAATAATTCTATTCGCATATTATCTTTTCATCTTAACGATTTATCGTTATTCGTTTACCAAATAGTATTTGGTTAAATTCTCAGATAAATTTATTTATCAGGTTCCGTATCAAAGACGTTTCCATAATCATTTTCGTAATCTCATCCTACTTTACTTTTCATCATTCCCGTATCAATCAAGGTGAGTCATAGCCCCATTTTCAATACTTGTTTTTAACTCATTGGGGGAGATACATGCTTACATATACTTGATAATTTTATAAGTATATGAATAAATTACATGATTCAAATCAATTTCCTAATTAATATTTATCTGATATGGTTTATGACTTACGATGTGATATATATATATATATATATATATATATATATATATATATATATATATATATATATATATATATATATATATATATATATATATACATTATATATAACAGGAGGCGTTACACGTAGATAATTCAAGAAAACGCCACCTCATTGCCCAGTAATTGTTATTAGCAGCCATGTCATCACATTCTGTCCATGTAAGCAATTTTTATAATTTTTTTAAGTTTTGTTAAAATTTCAGATGGCATTTATTTGATTTAATTGATTTTTGTGTAAAATTCGGATTTATTAAAATTAAAAATTTAGGCTTTACAAGAATCGAACCTAGGTCCATTTGTCCGCAAACAAACATGATAACCACTAGACCAACACACTTTTTGGATTATATTTTGCAAAACCAAATCTATAAACCTAAAAATATCCATTCCTTAATTATATAAAATTAACAAATTATCTATTATTAAAAAAACACACGTATATTTTTTTTCAGAAACCCTAATCATCAAAATTCTCTCCATGAACATCATTATACGTTTAGGTCTCTTTCCATCTCCTTTTTTCTTTTTTTTGCAGGTTCAACATAATATGATGTTGATAAAATACTCACGAGGTCACTTAGAATATTTACAGGTTTTTATTTTTTATTATTTTTTTTACGTTTAGGTTTATCTGCCATTATGTCAATCTATTACGTTATAAATATATGCAATTAGGCATGAGGTCGAGTAAGGAGATTTGGATTGTTTGAACATACGAGTGCAGCTCAACAGCAAGTACAATCCACACGTTTGCCTTTTGCAATTGATTTAAGGGTGTTAACTGATAATGGTTGTGTTTTTAACGATGGGTTAATAGAGTAGCTATTGGCTGCATGTTTGAACCAATTCTGTACTGATCATGTTTTTGTTATTCATCTACTGTGATATTGATTTGTTATTGTGTCGTTTCAATGATTGCTTTCGAATCTCTGGACCACTTCTACATGAAAACCAATTCAGAAGCATTGTGGACGAGATAAACCAGAATGAGCTTAGAGGACAAAGGCTGAAGATTTTTATGCACATGAAGGGATTTGATTTTTCATTGTGTTTAAACCTTTAGATAATTATTATTTTGTTTGTTATTTTATACGTACATGTTAGGCTAAATCTTTATGTACTTTAAATTTTCAATAAACTATTTTGTGTGTTGAGTTTTGGAAGACAGGCCAGAAGATTAAAAGAAACAACACTCTTTTGCTTTGTGCTTTCAAGGTAACCATTCTGGCTTTAGTTATTCCCATATTCTTCTCTTTATCATCCATTCATTTACCATAAATATGTACACAAGTAGAAACTGATCATGTGGTGAGGATTTTAATAAACAAATGAATGGGTTTATTTATATTTGCAGGGAAATTCCCTACCTTTTCATGAACGATTTTAACGTCGTTGAGAGCTGTAAAAATGTTAAATCTACCATGGACACTTATACGGGGTGAGAAGGGATTGCTATGGATACATTGTTTTGTAAAGACATTTTAGGAAAAGGCTTGACAGCTTCTCTCACTTTCTATATTTTACATTCGCAAGCTATTATATTATATCGGTATTAATATTTGTTTTTATTATGATCAACTTGAACATCACAGATGTAATATCTTAATTGGGATGTTTACATGGTTATATGCAGTCACAAGGTCAGATGAATTAGAATATGAACCCCATGAACAGCTTGAATTCTAGCAATAGCACAACCACATTGCAGATATCAGGTTATATAATGTACAACCCAGCTTGACCTGATTTTAAGTTAATTAGTATCACCTCTAATTCAGATTTTGTTGATTGTAGTCTAGAAATTTGACATGGGAGAATTCTGAATTACATGGAGGACTTTGGCCGAGTGCAAATGAGGTGCAAAACTTATCCTTAAATATTGGCATGCCGTTTTCTGCATTTTTATTCAGATTGGCCAATGTAAAGAGGGTGTCAAGCCCGACACTGCCGGTTGAGTCTAGAAAAAATGTTTGTTTACCCGCCACAAAGTATAAAGACCCGTTTAAATGAAAAAACCTGGTATTAATGAAAGTAACAAATAGAGAACTGATTTGAAACTGAGAACACGTCTATAAAAAATCTAATATAGACCGGTACAAACTTTGAAACTCGGCTTCTATTTATTAATTAAAGCAGACCTGTCTTAAGCTAAAGACCTGGTCTAATTCTCCAAAAATATGAGCGGGAATTTTCGCCCTCTTATTTGTTTAAAAAAAATTTCAAACTAACACTACAGCTACACTTTCATGAGTTCATCTCTTCTCTAACACTAGCTCCCACACATTCTGGCATTCTGCCACAGCCATAAACTTGATGTAATTTGTTGAGTTCAGCCACTGGTCATCATACCATATATATATTATATAACCTTAACGGGTCGTATCAATTATATATATATATATATATAATAGGAAAATGTTAGTCCATTATTCTTTACTACGAATTTATGATCAATATTTTCTGCAATTGAAGTATTGAACATGTTAGATTCTATTTTTATATGTGAAAAAAGTCAGCGTACGGTGGCTCTCCTACCACGACTATAGTGTAATTAAAAGTGTTGGACTTAAAATACTCTTTGTCTGGATTCTTTTTGTAGACTACTTTGGTGTTTCGATTAACTATGCTTTTTACAGCAGAAAGAATTGTCGTACCTGTAAAATTCAGAGGGTTTAGTTTATAGGTAGAAATAATGGGTGGGTCGGGTAGTTTGAGTAATGGATCAAAACGATCAATAATGATAAAGGTTGGGTCGACCCGAAACACTTTTTGGCAAACTTCTTTTCAAAAATAGTATCAACTCTCATTTATGCTAACAAGAGTGAATCATTTTTGTACCTGTTAATTTTTAAATAGAATGGCTACGAGTTTCATGTGTATTGAACATGCACTTTTTGCTACTTTTAATTACTATTTTACCAGTTCTGAAAGTAGATTTTCAGGTCATAAAGCCGTGTTGTCGGGTCCTACAGGTGGTGTCATCATGTACTCGCAGACCCTTTTCGAGGTTGAGACAGAGAAACCCTTAATTGGGTTTGATATGGGTGGCACATCCTTCTTTATCATAGGTTAGGGAAAGTTGTGTATGCATGGCATATGGACGTGAAGCCTCATGGCGAAAGAGACTCTTCCTGGACTCAAGACTTGCATACAAGTGTACAAGTGTATGCATGCTGGCCAAGCAGGACCATCTGCTACATGTCCTATGAATGAACATGAGGTTTTAGTGAAAATATTCTCTTCTAATTAATCAATTCATAGAATGAGCACATTATAGTTATTTATTTAGAAAGACGATAGTCGTTTAATTGCATTTTGTTTTACTATGTGTCTGTGGTGTTAGGAGCCACAATCATCATCTTAGCGAAAGAATAAAGCCAAGAGACAAAACCATTTTGGAAAGTATGTTGCACGTCGACCAACATCGAGAGGAAGTACTAACGAGAACCGGACTATCAAGCAATATAATCCATGTGACTGCAAGTCTGGTTGTGGAAAGGCCTGCCATTGCTTAAAGAGTTCCAACTGCTGTGAAGTATTGCGGGTATGTAACTTATATTAGAAAATGTACATTATAATGGCATTTATATTTATTTTCACTGATAAATATATACATAATATGATATTTTAGGTGCCCGAAAAGCTGTAGGAACCAGTATAAGGGGTGTCACTGTACTAAGTCTCAATGCAGATGCCACCAATGCCAATGCCGTGTTGCAGGTCGTGAGTGTGACCCAGATGTCTGTCATAATTGTTGGGTCAGGTATCACACCTTAAAGTCTGTGATCAAGAAGAAACACGGCCAGGATGCCACAAATGTTGGCAATGAAGGTGGTTTTGCTCCAAACATTCAGATCCGTCTCTTCTTCACAATATATTCTTATAATCAAAGTTCAGTATCGTACTTGGTTGATTTATTAAAGAATTTCATTTTTATTTGTAAGTAGGAAAACAAAGAAGGTCTTGAGCTTTTGAAGACTGCGAAATACACGAGGCAAACAAATTTTCTTTGGTTTTAGCATAACCTGATAATGGTGGGTTCAATAGGATTCCATCAGATATTGATCTTTGACCCTTTTTTCCCGAAGGTGAAAATACACAGGATGGTGTCAATCGTGATTTCGAATACTTTGGTGAGAGTTTTTATATATTTTTTTCCAGTGTATTCTTTGGTTTCGTAAGCTTATATAATAGCCGTTCGAGAGTGAAGATATTATATTATCAGCCTATTCATAATATGATGGCAGCACCTGCTACTTTAGCGTATATTCCGTACGTGTATACTGACAGTTTTCTCCAATGATTGCAGGCGGAGAGCTTGGACCGAAGTTATTTGCTTTTACTACAGGCATTGTCTGTGATCCTGCGACTTTTTGCCCGCAGCCTGGTATGAACTATGTATGTATTTATGGCATTAAAAACCATGTCTGCAAACCAAGAAAAAAAAGCTGGTAAAGTTTTATTCTCAATTTATAATGACACTATGGTGATGATCTATTCAGCCGCTGTTTCGGGCCCAGTGGTGCTTGATTTTACGGTGGGTAGTGTTTGTGAAACCAATGTCTTCTATGCTGGAATGGATTTGTGTTTGTCAATGTGTCATTCCTACTGTTACTATTTAAGTTTTGATGTAAATCCATATCTAATTTAACAGTCAAGTGTAGGTTTGTTGTTTAACAACACAAGTGAAACTCAAGGAAGGATATGGTTTACTCTTTGCTTCCGAAACATTATTGCAAAATCCTTGTGACAATGGTGCTGGCGGGTACAAGAAGGAATGTTGTTAAGATGGAGACGGATACCAAGGTTAGTTGAAAGTGTACTATGCTATTGCATAGATAGAAAGTCTTAAGCAACCAATTGTTGGAAAAAAAATGGGTTGGATTAACTGGGATTCCGTTTTGCAAATGCAATCCCGAATACACCCAGTGTGTGAGACTGTGTTTGGAAAATCAAATTTGACATTTATAATATAGTATCATGTGCAATGAAGTTATAACTATATAATAATGTGTTTTATCCGGCATGTGATATGTTTGTTAAATTTTTGCAGTGGGTTGGTGATTAGGCCTTTGCTGTTGGAGATCCCGGTCGCTGCTAATGAAGTTAGGAGTGTGCTTGGTAGGGCATCTATGAGCAGAAGCTTCTCTAAAAACCGTGTGATCGATGTTGAATCCAATGATGGTGAAGATGATGATTGGAATCAATCTTCGTTGTTGAAAGAGGTTAGATGTGATCTCTTGATTGTTTCTGTAACTTGAGACATTGGAGATTGAGTCCAATGTTTCTGTAACACGACATAGGTGCTTAAAGCAGATAGTATAACTTTAAACATTGGAGATTGTTTACTTAAGTCACAAAACATGTTTGTAGAGCGTTTGGTAATATGGAAAAAAGAAAGCAGGCTTGACATATATACTTTCTTTATATATACACTTTATCTGAAATTGTTCTTATTGGTATATAAGTTAACTGAAAGAGAGTGCATGCTGTTAAGAATTATATATTGGATATGGATTCTGAGTTGAGACAACATCTGGGGGATTATTGGATTCTGAGTTAGCGTTTAAAATTACGTTTAAATATGCTGTTTTTTGTGACTAAATAACCTCTTATATATGTGACTGAACCCATATTAATAGTCACTTACTGACCCATGATATACGTACATACGTAATGGGTCATGGGAAGTCGAATACCATCACATTAATCTATTTTTCTTCTTATGTAATGTGTCATAACTGTTGCAGGGTGAAGTTTGCCCATTTGTTGCAAAGTACACATTTGCTTAAGGCTTCAAACAAGATTAGAGAAGTCATTAATGGGATAATAGCGCAAAGGAGAAAAGACCTTGCTGATGGAACCGCTACTCCTACTTAAGATTTGCTTTCTCATATGATTGCAGAAGTTGATAAACGGAATCAGGAGTTTGATGGTGCTCCCACAACAGATGGTGACATGTTAGGAGAATGTTGTAAGAAATAATTAAGTTTGTGATACAGAATGTTAATATGAGCTTTGTACCCTGAGTTTCAACTTTGAACATATTGTTCTACCTTATATTTAGAAAATTATCTTTCATGTTCAGTCATTAAAAATGATAAAAGGTTCACCTATACAGATGAGTTGTTGGATCTTTTTCTGTAAGTTACGATAGTCAAATTTCAAGTAGATCAAATTAGACGCTATTGTCAATTTTCAATGAATCCACAAACGTAAACTGTGTTTGGTTATTGACTTTCGGTTAACATAATACTCCGTATTAATTTACAACTTGCATACCAATCGTACTTTATTCTAATTTTAATTTGGACATAACTAAATCGGTGTTGCGGCCATAGTGAATAGTTGTCCGTGATACCAAGAAAGGGATGACAAAAAGTTTGTTTGCCCTTTTTTGTTGTTGTAAATTGATCAAATATGCATAGCTTTTGTGCTACTATTGTAATTTTGTATTGTTCAATATCAAATGTACACATTATTTTGGTTTGATAATTATAGTGCAATATAGCAAATTAATTTTTTTGGTATTTGTTGTGCATTGTAGGTTTTTGTGATTATCCCTTATTATCGTAGTATTGCGCAAAAATAAAGATGACATGTCTTTTATATATAATAAGAGAACATTCATAATGTGAAATCAAATCTTTTAAGAGGTTTTACACTACAAGAAAAGGGGGTTTTTGGGACGAAACTTTTTGGAACGGTCAAAGAATCGTGCCAAATACACGTATTTGGCACTTGTTGGGTCACTGTGACAAAAAAGTATGTATTTGAGACGACTATTAAGAAACTGTTCCAAATACGTATGCGTTTGGAACATTTTCTATTAATGGTGACAAATACATGTGTATTTGGAACGATTTGAGTGACTAGTGCCAAATATTTATGTATTTGGGACAGTTGGTACCAACGGTGCCAAATTTATATATGTATTTGGAACACTATCTACGGTTGGTGCCAAATACTCATGTATCTGGAACAGTTGGTACGAACGGTGCCAAATACCTATATTTATTTGGAACTTATTTAATTTTGGTGCCAAATACTTATGTATTTGGAACGGTTTTTATAGGTTATGAAAAATACAAATGTATTTGGGGTGATTTTAATAAACTATTTCTAGCTCTTTTGTATTTGGAACATCTTAAAAAAAAAAAACTAACCCAGTTTACTCTAATATTCAATAGCCATTCGTCATTAGCTTTTAAATTATATAATTAATTGATATATCGAATTACCATCTACGACATTACTTGAAATGCGCCGCCTTTTAATTTTTGGTGAGTTAGCTTTGTTGTTTCTTAAATAAGCATTTTCTCCTTTAAGGTCAAGTTAAAAATATTCATATTATATATACGAAAATGGATTAACAAATGATTGATCATGTCATCTATGTTCAGGTTACCTGGCAGGGCGTGTCCTTCACTTAGATGCTCGTTTTAGAATGGTGCGAACTTCAATACTAGAAAATAGGGCAACGGTGACGGATTTACTGATGGAAACAAATCCGTTGGAGATTACTGACCGAGACTGTTGCAGACGGAATGCCAGTAGATTTCTGACAGATTACCGACATATAAATTCCATTAGCAATAAGTCACCCAATATCGATGGATCTTTGACGGCCTAATGACGGATGGGAGATACCGTCAGTATTACGTCTTGAAAATCGATGGATCATCGAGCATCGAAGATCCATTGTTAATTACCGGCATAAGGTTATTCATTTGTTATCTCTCATTATCACTAAAGGATTACCGACGTTCTTGCCATATATAATAAGTCGTGACGCCTATAGCCAATTCCGTTCACTATACTCTACGCACCACTTCCATTCGAGATAATAATAAGAAAGTTCCATATAGGCATATAGCCATTCAATGCACTCTACTTTACACAACAATTCCATTCAAGATAAGAATTAAGAAAGTTGATCAGATTAGTCTATCGACCCACTATACCTTGAAGACATGGGAAATTTCATTGCATTAGTCATGCGTAGCTTTTCTTTGTATCCGTGCGTTTTATAATTATGTTTTGTTTGTTTGTTTGTTCAATTTAGTCGGTTTGTTCACTTTAGCTTGTTTATGTTCGTTTGTGCCTTGATGACTTAAGACAAATAATCTCACTTTTCCCATGTCAAGCTTTTGTTTTCGTTTGTCTCTTTACCTTAAACTCAAATAACCGAATATGAAAGCCTCATTTTTGATTTCGATAATGGTGATACTTATAACCATAAGCTTAAAATTATGAAACACTGGGCTAGACTTACTTATTAGATTTACACAAACAAGTGCTTATAATAAGTTAACGCACGCGTTCTTCAATCACGAATCACGTTTATATGACACTAATTAGTTTAGGATTTATTTTTTCTTTTTTTATATAAAAACAAAGATTTATGGTGTATTTGTTAAAAGTAGCAGTGAGCAGTAACTGTGTTGTGAGCTATGAGCAGTAGCCATAGCTCACCGCTTGCTAAACAAGCATTGCTAAAAATCAGCCAAAGCTCACTGCTTTTTTGTCAAACGACTATTAAAATTTAAAATATTAATTGGTCATCGCTCATTATCTCAAAAAACTTCACACCGCTCCGCACCAAACACACCTATGTTAAATATATTTATGAATTATTGAATTTTGATGAAAAACATTTTGATGATTTTTTCCAAAAGTTAATAGTATGTCCTCTCCACATTTTCACTAAATCCCGCTCTAATTTTCCCAAAAATCAAAATATCCCTCCCTATATTTTTCACAATCACCCGCTTACAACCTGCTCCCCTCTTTCTCTCACTCTCGTTATTCTAAACCCTATATTTTTCTATCACCAAACAAACACAAACTCAAAGTCTTCCCTTACTTGATCTACTTCTACGTTTTTCTTATTTAATTAGCTATGTGTCTTATACTATGTGTAATAGATTAGATCTGATGCTGATTTGAGTTTGTTTGTGTGATTAGAATTGTAACTAATGTATTTAATAAGATTGAAGAAGAATAAGAAAAGATGTTTGGAAGAGTACCTAAGAAGAGTGATAAAAAAAATACTATGAGGTTTTAGGGTTCCGACAAGACGAATTAAAGAATGCTTGTCGAAAGCTGCTATTAAGAATCATCCTGACAATGGTGGAGATTATGAGAAGGTATTATATTTATTTGAGCGAATTATATAATTTTAATTCATGATAATTGATGATCCGATATTTATTTAGTAGTATCCTTTAATAATGTTGTAAAGATGTAAAAAAAAAAAAGTTTATGCTCTTTAGTTATGGTTAGTATCTGTAGTATCAAAAGTTGATATATGACGATATATATTATAGGGTTAGTGACTAAGTATCGATTAAGTAAATCAGCTTATTTCCAGGTCATATGTGTTTTGAACCTTTACAAGACAAATAGTGAAATACTCCTTAGTCAATGAGAATGAAAACGAGTCTAAGAATTATGAATGAATTAGGGACGTTGGATTGGTGTGCTAAAAGTGAATAAGGAGTTAAGGATCCAAATGGGAGTTCTTTATTACAAATAGATCATCTATCTCAAATTCAAAACGAGTCTCTAATATTAGTAACAATGGTATATAATTACTTTTGGAAGCGATGAAAGCAATGGTTAGTATTTTTTGTGACGTTTGTTTTGAATTCTTCATTCAATTATTTGTGTTGCTTTTATAGGAGTGATGAGACTTGTTCAGGGTGTTCTGCGGTCTCTTGCGGCTTGCAAATCACCTGGCTGTTAGGGGTTTTCGGTTGCTAGGAATTTCACTACAAGTAGTCAGGGGCGAAGCTTGGAAATTTCTAGTGGGGGGTCGAGATCTAAATTTTTTTTTTCCTAACACTATGGGGGGTCGAAACTGAATTAAATTGGGGGGGGGGGGGGGGGGCGAAACCGAAAATACCGAAATTTTTCTACACGAAAACTATATACCCCTACATCGCAAAAAAAATTTCGGGGGGTCGGCCACCCCCCGAAATATTAGTAACGAGTCTCTAATATTAGTAACAATGGTATATAATTACTTTTGGAAGCGATGAAAGCAATGGTTAGTATTTTTTGTGACGTTTGTTTTGAATTCTTCATTCAATTATTTGTGTTGCTTTTATAGGAGTGATGAGACTTGTTCAGGGTGTTCTGCGGTCTCTTGCGGCTTGCAAATCACCTGGCTGCTAGGGGTTTTCGGTTGCTAGGAATTTCACTACAAGTAGTCAGGGGCGAAGCTTGGAAATTTCGAGTGGGGGGTCGGGATCTAAATTTTTTTTTTCCTAACACTATGGGGGGTCGAAACTGAATTAAATTGGGGGGGGGGGGGGGGGGGGGGGGGCGAAACCGAAAATACCGAAATTTTTCTACACGAAAACTATATACCCCTACATCGCAAAAAAAATTTCGGGGGGGCCGGCCGCCCCCCCCGCGGCCCCTTAGAAGCTGCGCCCCTGCAAGTAGTGCTTATGGTACTTGAATGGTTGTGGTTCTTTCTATAATCTTCACTATAAGCTAGTGCAGTATCATTATGTACCCACATATAAAATAAACTTTTTGGTGATTAAGTTGATTGAAGCGTCATGATCGTTTAGTTTTTCAAGTGTAATGAAAACTACACGAGTATGTAACTTGAAATTAACATGGGGTCAGGGTAAACTACCTGTTAAAAAACAGAGACCTATGTGAACTTATACCCCTTATGGTTCATTTGCTTCCATGTCTATTACATTATGGAATTTTTTGTCATCTCTCTTTGAGCTTCCAAAATGCACTACATATTAAATTTTTGTTTCAAAGATGGCTAAGCTTATAGTCGAATAAAAGAGCGACTACGTATCCGCTTTAAGTAATTTTTTTTGCTTCGAAGATGGATAAGCATCATATCATTCTAGCTTGAAACTCACTGTTTAGAAATCAAGGATTAGTGGATTACTAGCCCTTGTTAAAACTCAGCTTATCTTACCAACCCTTGTTTGTTTACAATTATTATCCATAAAATGATTTCTGAAACGTGCTATTTTGGGTTACTAGCTAGCTTAAACGAAATACCGCAACATATCATTCATCTGTTGGTTGTACTTTGCATATGCATAACTGTATTTGGATCTTGGAAGGAGTTTAGTTCAATTTTCCATTAGTTAATAATGCATTAGTGCAAATTTAGTTTAGGTTAACATATTATTCATAACTCTTTAAAGTCCCCCATGCATGGTAGTTTTGTACACATATTCTCAGTTGTTGACCCCTACCTGGTTTTCTTATTTCTGCATAGCTATTGACCCCGATGCGAATACAAACTCTTTAGAGACCATGAAAGAATTTGAAAGAAGCTTATTTGGTGATCCTCCAAGCAACAGTCTGAGACTTTGAGTTCAAGTTCCTTCTTTCAAAAGCTGGATCAACAAAAAAGGGTTAATGAAAATCTGCAATGAATTCTATAACTATGATGTTAAGGTATGAACAATAAACTATAACTACCCTTTAGCAATTTTAGGCTCTTTGTGACTCTTTAACCTTCTCAATTATTTTTAGCATGCTTCACTATCCATCATATTGCACACATTATCTAGTTCTTTAGTGTTTAAATGTTATTTTAATTGTAAGTATCTTTTAGATATGCATGCTCGGTTATGGTACTTGAATGGTTGTGGTTCTTTCTATAATCTTCACTATAAGCTAGTGCAGTATCATTATGTACCCACATATAAAATAAACTTTTTGGTGATTAAGTTGATTGAAGCGTCATGATCGTTTAGTTTTTCAAGTGTAATGAAAACTACACGAGTATGTAACTTGAAATTAACATGGGGTCAGGGTAAACTACCTGTTAAAAAACAGAGACCTATGTGAACTTATACCCCTTATGGTTCATTTGCTTCCATGTCTATTACATTATGGAATTTTTTGTCATCTCTCTTTGAGCTTCCAAAATGCACTACATATTAAATTTTTGTTTCAAAGATGGCTAAGCTTATAGTCGAATAAAAGAGCGACTACGTATCCGCTTTAAGTAATTTTTTTTGCTTCGAAGATGGATAAGCATCATATCATTCTAGCTTGAAACTCACTGTTTAGAAATCAAGGATTAGTGGATTACCAGCCCTTGTTAAAACTCAGCTTATCTTACCAACCCTTGTTTGTTTACAATTATTATCCATAAAATGATTTCTGAAACGTGCTATTTTGGGTTACTAGCTAGCTTAAACGAAATACCGCAACATATCATTCATCTGTTGGTTGTACTTTGCATATGCATAACTGTATTTGGATCTTGGAAGGAGTTTAGTTCAATTTTCCATTAGTTAATAATGCATTAGTGCAAATTTAGTTTAGGTTAACATATTATTCATAACTCTTTAAAGTCCCCCATGCATGGTAGTTTTGTACACATATTCTCAGTTGTTGACCCCTACCTGGTTTTCTTATTTCTGCATAGCTATTGACCCCGATGCGAATACAAACTCTTTAGAGACCATGAAAGAATTTGAAAGAAGCTTATTTGGTGATCCTCCAAGCAACAGTCTGAGACTTTGAGTTCAAGTTCCTTCTTTCAAAAGCTGGATCAACAAAAAAGGGTTAATGAAAATCTGCAATGAATTCTATAACTATGATGTTAAGGTATGAACAATAAACTATAACTACCCTTTAGCAATTTTAGGCTCTTTGTGACTCTTTAACCTTCTCAATTATTTTTAGCATGCTTCACTATCCATCATATTGCACACATTATCTAGTTCTTTAGTGTTTAAATGTTATTTTAGTTGTAAGTATCTTTTAGATATGCATGCTCGGTTATGGTACTTGAATGGTTGTGGTTCTTTCTATAATCTTCACTATAAGCTAGTGCAGTATCATTATGTACCCACATATAAAATAAACTTTTTGGTGATTAAGTTGATTGAAGCGTCATGATCGTTTAGTTTTTCAAGTGTAATGAAAACTACACGAGTATGTAACTTGAAATTAACATGGGGTCAGGGTAAACTACCTGTTAAAAAACAGAGACCTATGTGAACTTATACCCCTTATGGTTCATTTGCTTCCATGTCTATTACATTATGGAATTTTTTGTCATCTCTCTTTGAGCTTCCAAAATGCACTACATATTAAATTTTTGTTTCAAAGATGGCTAAGCTTATAGTCGAATAAAAGAGCGACTACGTATCCGCTTTAAGTAATTTTTTTTGCTTCGAAGATGGATAAGCATCATATCATTCTAGCTTGAAACTCACTGTTTAGAAATCAAGGATTAGTGGATTACTAGCCCTTGTTAAAACTCAGCTTATCTTACCAACCCTTGTTTGTTTACAATTATTATCCATAAAATGATTTCTGAAACGTGCTATTTTGGGTTACTAGCTAGCTTAAACGAAATACCGCAACATATCATTCATCTGTTGGTTGTACTTTGCATATGCATAACTGTATTTGGATCTTGGAAGGAGTTTAGTTCAATTTTCCATTAGTTAATAATGCATTAGTGCAAATTTAGTTTAGGTTAACATATTATTCATAACTCTTTAAAGTCCCCCATGCATGGTAGTTTTGTACACATATTCTCAGTTGTTGACCCCTACCTGGTTTTCTTATTTCTGCATAGCTATTGACCCCGATGCGAATACAAACTCTTTAGAGACCATGAAAGAATTTGAAAGAAGCTTATTTGGTGATCCTCCAAGCAACAGTCTGAGACTTTGAGTTCAAGTTCCTTCTTTCAAAAGCTGGATCAACAAAAAAGGGTTAATGAAAATCTGCAATGAATTCTATAACTATGATGTTAAGGTATGAACAATAAACTATAACTACCCTTTAGCAATTTTAGGCTCTTTGTGACTCTTTAACCTTCTCAATTATTTTTAGCATGCTTCACTATCCATCATATTGCACACATTATCTAGTTCTTTAGTGTTTAAATGTTATTTTAATTGTAAGTATCTTTTAGATATGCATGCTCGGTTATGGTACTTGAATGGTTGTGGTTCTTTCTATAATCTTCACTATAAGCTAGTGCAGTATCATTATGTACCCACATATAAAATAAACTTTTTGGTGATTAAGTTGATTGAAGCGTCATGATCGTTTAGTTTTTCAAGTGTAATGAAAACTACACGAGTATGTAACTTGAAATTAACATGGGGTCAGGGTAAACTACCTGTTAAAAAACAGAGACCTATGTGAACTTATACCCCTTATGGTTCATTTGCTTCCATGTCTATTACATTATGGAATTTTTTGTCATCTCTCTTTGAGCTTCCAAAATGCACTACATATTAAATTTTTGTTTCAAAGATGGCTAAGCTTATAGTCGAATAAAAGAGCGACTACGTATCCGCTTTAAGTAATTTTTTTTGCTTCGAAGATGGATAAGCATCATATCATTCTAGCTTGAAACTCACTGTTTAGAAATCAAGGATTAGTGGATTACCAGCCCTTGTTAAAACTCAGCTTATCTTACCAACCCTTGTTTGTTTACAATTATTATCCATAAAATGATTTCTGAAACGTGCTATTTTGGGTTACTAGCTAGCTTAAACGAAATACCGCAACATATCATTCATCTGTTGGTTGTACTTTGCATATGCATAACTGTATTTGGATCTTGGAAGGAGTTTAGTTCAATTTTCCATTAGTTAATAATGCATTAGTGCAAATTTAGTTTAGGTTAACATATTATTCATAACTCTTTAAAGTCCCCCATGCATGGTAGTTTTGTACACATATTCTCAGTTGTTGACCCCTACCTGGTTTTCTTATTTCTGCATAGCTATTGACCCCGATGCGAATACAAACTCTTTAGAGACCATGAAAGAATTTGAAAGAAGCTTATTTGGTGATCCTCCAAGCAACAGTCTGAGACTTTGAGTTCAAGTTCCTTCTTTCAAAAGCTGGATCAACAAAAAAGGGTTAATGAAAATCTGCAATGAATTCTATAACTATGATGTTAAGGTATGAACAATAAACTATAACTACCCTTTAGCAATTTTAGGCTCTTTGTGACTCTTTAACCTTCTCAATTATTTTTAGCATGCTTCACTATCCATCATATTGCACACATTATCTAGTTCTTTAGTGTTTAAATGTTATTTTAGTTGTAAGTATCTTTTAGATATGCATGCTCGGTTATGGTACTTGAATGGTTGTGGTTCTTTCTATAATCTTCACTATAAGCTAGTGCAGTATCATTATGTACCCACATATAAAATAAACTTTTTGGTGATTAAGTTGATTGAAGCGTCATGATCGTTTAGTTTTTCAAGTGTAATGAAAACTACACGAGTATGTAACTTGAAATTAACATGGGGTCAGGGTAAACTACCTGTTAAAAAACAGAGACCTATGTGAACTTATACCCCTTATGGTTCATTTGCTTCCATGTCTATTACATTATGGAATTTTTTGTCATCTCTCTTTGAGCTTCCAAAATGCACTACATATTAAATTTTTGTTTCAAAGATGGCTAAGCTTATAGTCGAATAAAAGAGCGACTACGTATCCGCTTTAAGTAATTTTTTTTGCTTCGAAGATGGATAAGCATCATATCATTCTAGCTTGAAACTCACTGTTTAGAAATCAAGGATTAGTGGATTACCAGCCCTTGTTAAAACTCAGCTTATCTTACCAACCCTTGTTTGTTTACAATTATTATCCATAAAATGATTTCTGAAACGTGCTATTTTGGGTTACTAGCTAGCTTAAACGAAATACCGCAACATATCATTCATCTGTTGGTTGTACTTTGCATATGCATAACTGTATTTGGATCTTGGAAGGAGTTTAGTTCAATTTTCCATTAGTTAATAATGCATTAGTGCAAATTTAGTTTAGGTTAACATATTATTCATAACTCTTTAAAGTCCCCCATGCATGGTAGTTTTGTACACATATTCTCAGTTGTTGACCCCTACCTGGTTTTCTTATTTCTGCATAGCTATTGACCCCGATGCGAATACAAACTCTTTAGAGACCATGAAAGAATTTGAAAGAAGCTTATTTGGTGATCCTCCAAGCAACAGTCTGAGACTTTGAGTTCAAGTTCCTTCTTTCAAAAGCTGGATCAACAAAAAAGGGTTAATGAAAATCTGCAATGAATTCTATAACTATGATGTTAAGGTATGAACAATAAACTATAACTACCCTTTAGCAATTTTAGGCTCTTTGTGACTCTTTAACCTTCTCAATTATTTTTAGCATGCTTCACTATCCATCATATTGCACACATTATCTAGTTCTTTAGTGTTTAAATGTTATTTTAATTGTAAGTATCTTTTAGATATGCATGCTCGGTTATGGTACTTGAATGGTTGTGGTTCTTTCTATAATCTTCACTATAAGCTAGTGCAGTATCATTATGTACCCACATATAAAATAAACTTTTTGGTGATTAAGTTGATTGAAGCGTCATGATCGTTTAGTTTTTCAAGTGTAATGAAAACTACACGAGTATGTAACTTGAAATTAACATGGGGTCAGGGTAAACTACCTGTTAAAAAACAGAGACCTATGTGAACTTATACCCCTTATGGTTCATTTGCTTCCATGTCTATTACATTATGGAATTTTTTGTCATCTCTCTTTGAGCTTCCAAAATGCACTACATATTAAATTTTTGTTTCAAAGATGGCTAAGCTTATAGTCGAATAAAAGAGCGACTACGTATCCGCTTTAAGTAATTTTTTTTGCTTCGAAGATGGATAAGCATCATATCATTCTAGCTTGAAACTCACTGTTTAGAAATCAAGGATTAGTGGATTACCAGCCCTTGTTAAAACTCAGCTTATCTTACCAACCCTTGTTTGTTTACAATTATTATCCATAAAATGATTTCTGAAACGTGCTATTTTGGGTTACTAGCTAGCTTAAACGAAATACCGCAACATATCATTCATCTGTTGGTTGTACTTTGCATATGCATAACTGTATTTGGATCTTGGAAGGAGTTTAGTTCAATTTTCCATTAGTTAATAATGCATTAGTGCAAATTTAGTTTAGGTTAACATATTATTCATAACTCTTTAAAGTCCCCCATGCATGGTAGTTTTGTACACATATTCTCAGTTGTTGACCCCTACCTGGTTTTCTTATTTCTGCATAGCTATTGACCCCGATGCGAATACAAACTCTTTAGAGACCATGAAAGAATTTGAAAGAAGCTTATTTGGTGATCCTCCAAGCAACAGTCTGAGACTTTGAGTTCAAGTTCCTTCTTTCAAAAGCTGGATCAACAAAAAAGGGTTAATGAAAATCTGCAATGAATTCTATAACTATGATGTTAAGGTATGAACAATAAACTATAACTACCCTTTAGCAATTTTAGGCTCTTTGTGACTCTTTAACCTTCTCAATTATTTTTAGCATGCTTCACTATCCATCATATTGCACACATTATCTAGTTCTTTAGTGTTTAAATGTTATTTTAGTTGTAAGTATCTTTTAGATATGCATGCTCGGTTATGGTACTTGAATGGTTGTGGTTCTTTCTATAATCTTCACTATAAGCTAGTGCAGTATCATTATGTACCCACATATAAAATAAACTTTTTGGTGATTAAGTTGATTGAAGCGTCATGATCGTTTAGTTTTTCAAGTGTAATGAAAACTACACGAGTATGTAACTTGAAATTAACATGGGGTCAGGGTAAACTACCTGTTAAAAAACAGAGACCTATGTGAACTTATACCCCTTATGGTTCATTTGCTTCCATGTCTATTACATTATGGAATTTTTTGTCATCTCTCTTTGAGCTTCCAAAATGCACTACATATTAAATTTTTGTTTCAAAGATGGCTAAGCTTATAGTCGAATAAAAGAGCGACTACGTATCCGCTTTAAGTAATTTTTTTTGCTTCGAAGATGGATAAGCATCATATCATTCTAGCTTGAAACTCACTGTTTAGAAATCAAGGATTAGTGGATTACCAGCCCTTGTTAAAACTCAGCTTATCTTACCAACCCTTGTTTGTTTACAATTATTATCCATAAAATGATTTCTGAAACGTGCTATTTTGGGTTACTAGCTAGCTTAAACGAAATACCGCAACATATCATTCATCTGTTGGTTGTACTTTGCATATGCATAACTGTATTTGGATCTTGGAAGGAGTTTAGTTCAATTTTCCATTAGTTAATAATGCATTAGTGCAAATTTAGTTTAGGTTAACATATTATTCATAACTCTTTAAAGTCCCCCATGCATGGTAGTTTTGTACACATATTCTCAGTTGTTGACCCCTACCTGGTTTTCTTATTTCTGCATAGCTATTGACCCCGATGCGAATACAAACTCTTTAGAGACCATGAAAGAATTTGAAAGAAGCTTATTTGGTGATCCTCCAAGCAACAGTCTGAGACTTTGAGTTCAAGTTCCTTCTTTCAAAAGCTGGATCAACAAAAAAGGGTTAATGAAAATCTGCAATGAATTCTATAACTATGATGTTAAGGTATGAACAATAAACTATAACTACCCTTTAGCAATTTTAGGCTCTTTGTGACTCTTTAACCTTCTCAATTATTTTTAGCATGCTTCACTATCCATCATATTGCACACATTATCTAGTTCTTTAGTGTTTAAATGTTATTTTAATTGTAAGTATCTTTTAGATATGCATGCTCGGTTTGGTCTCATGCGTAAATATAATCGATATTGCATTTTCCAAGTAAAGAACAGTGGACATTATTAAATCATTTTACATAGTTTTTTACGTCTACATCATACACCTCTACGGGTTTACGAAGGATCTTGATCTTATAGACCTGACCGACCCGAATTGACCCAACCTGAATTGACCAAAACCCGACTAACACGAACTATAAATAGGGTCGGGTCCGGGTATTTTTTTAAGACTTGACCTGTTTAAACTTCTATTTTGTATATCAAACTTTTTTTTTTCACACATATTTCTAATGTTGGAATATTGTATTATGCAGTGTTTATGATGAGGACGTGATCCGACGAGCTTTATTCGTTTCCGTTAATAGTAAATCATCCTAGTGATTTATATTGAGTTCTAGTTATGATTTTGTCATTCTAAAGACCATGGTTTACAAGGATGTTGGGCGTTTATTTTTTACTTTATGGTATTTAAGTGACCATGTTGACTTGATTTTATAGATGATTAATAAAAATTGAGTTCAATTATTTTCGGCTTCGATTGAATTATACTTAAGATGGTTAGTTGATACTATGGTGTACTAAACCTGTTTGTAATGTAAAATGGTGCTAATCCATGTTAGGAATGATTATCCAAACCGTGCTAAATAATTAATTGACGAATGCAAAATCGTGCAAAATGATTTTTATAATGATCGCAAAGGCGTGCCAAATGTTTTTTTGGCAAGGCGGATACTAATGTGCCAAATATGTTTGGCACAAAAAATAGAAACCGTGCCAAATACGTTTGTCACGGGACATAAAACCGTCCTAGTTAATTTTGGCACGATAACATAAAAACTGTACCAAATACGCATTCGGCACGGGCAATGAATTGGTACCAAATATGCATTGGGCACGAGATATAAAAGTGTGACGAATGTCAATTTGGAACGAAAGATTGTCGACCGTGCCAAATACCTCACTCATGGCACCACAAAATTAAACCGTCCCAAGAACCGTGCCAAATACTATTTACCACGGTTTTAACCCGATCCAAATGTATTTGGCACCCTCATATTTAGGACAGAGCCAAAAGCGTGCCAAAGCCGTGCCAAATAGCATTTGGCACGGCTTTTTGAGTTTTTGGCACACTTTTCCACCCTCCCAAATACCAGTTTTTCTTGTAGTGTTAGTTGGACAAATAGGAGAGATAAATATTGTCATGTGGGAAAAACTAAATCATCCTTTTGAACAATTGAAAGTCAAGATTCAAACAATGAGTTCAAACTAACTTATTAAAATTTCCTCTAGCAAAAAAAGCATGTATAAAACACATGTGTTCCTTTTGTAAAAAAATGAAAGGATAATTAATAAAACTTTAGTTCTTAAATGTTAAATAAAGTAAATTGACTTACGTAAACATATCATCTTTCATGTTTCTAATAACTATATAAATTGAATAAATAATGCCTAAACTATACCCCCATACTTTATATATATATTTTTTAAAACCGCATACATGTAGTTGTTATTTATAAATATTATTTATAAATTTTAAAACAAAAGCACAAGTTATTGTGACATTTAAATAAATAAACAAGATTGTAAATATGCAAATGACTTATGTTATTCATCTTTATAAGATTAAGTAAGGATGTCCGGATTTTTGTTTAATTATTTTTTACTATACATGTTCAATGATAAAATTAAGAGGTGCAATTCCAAGGTTCCAAACGTTAATGATGACACTCCTATATTAGGAAAACTTATATTTTGTGCCTTATTCATATAAGTCTGATATATACCTACGTCAATAAGGATTTTTCTAACAATAGCATTCATCTTAAAACCAAATACTACTCTATCCAGTGGCGGACTCAGGAATTTAAAGTACGGGGGGCAAAATAATATTTTTTGATAAAATTCATGATGCACTTTAATAAAAATGTCATATATTTTTTATACACTAAAAACTGAAATTTTTTTAAGATTAAAATATAGATCTAAGGTTTTTTCTTTGTCCATTTTCTTAAAAAGTTGTAGATAATGAGTGCTTGCAGAGCTATTTTGTTGCCTATAAATTTTTACACAGGGTGACTTTTGACACTTTCGAACCATTTGACCAATTCCTTTTTTAGTTGTATCAAATTATAATATAACAATGGCAAGTCAATAAGTCATTTTTGGTACATCAATAGGTTAAACAAAAAAAGACAATTGTATTATAGAACTACATTGGAAATATTAAATATGGTGACAATATTAAGGAAATATAGCAATTACATTATAACCATATAAGACTTGCGAGAAGAGTAAAGCACACTGGATTTTGATCTTAGATTCTTAGATATACTATTATAATCGAGTGTTCTCAGTATATATCTTGGTTCATTTTTTTGACCCCTTTATCTCTTACAGATCTACTAAGGGTGTGTTTGGTTTCGCATATTATTTGAGTGTATAAGCTTATTTAAATTTGAAAAAGCTCATAAGCTTGGCTCTTCACACACTCACGCTAACAAATTGTAGTTTCACCTATATTATAGATTACAAAATGTGTATGTGTGACGGATCTTTGGTGCTCCTAAAATACTTCAACATAAGAAGAGCATATTTTAGTTAACTACGCTTCAAGTAAGTTTCCATTTTCTAATATTTGATGAGTTGCAAGCATCTCAATCACTTTTGTATCCGGTTTAAAGGATATCATATATTGAATGATCACTTAAATGAAGTTGTCACTCTTTGTACAACATGATTTTCACATGAAGACAAGTAACCAGGCAATGCAAGTTAAATATGCTAATGTACGTAATCAGGTAGCTTGATTTTTCCTTAAAAACTTAATCCTTCTTACCATGTATTCGTTTTTACACACCAACAAAAACGTTTTTTTTCCTTCTAAGTACTTCATAAACAGTACTCTGATCCTCTAATGAGTAAAGATGTCCACAACAGGTTAGAACCCTTAAATTTTGGACATTTTATTATGTGTGCATCTGTTTTACATCTCACTTCATGCAACATGTTCATGTTGAAATCCATTTACTCCAATTGAGTTTCAATTTTCTATCAGTTATGCTATGGTTGCTTATTTACTCCAATTGAGTTTCATATTTTCTTTTAGTTATCTTATGCTTTATAATTGATCACGCCACTAACGAAACTGTTGCATAGTGGATTTTTTTATTTTATATATATATATATATATATATATATATATATATATATATATATATATATATATATATATATATATATATATATATATTTAATTCTATTGTTAGAGAACTATATCAGGATTACAACAAGGACACACATAGGAATGGTGCACCATTATAAATATGAAGGCTCATGAAGGATCCGAATGGACAATGAGGATATTGGTGGAGCGGAACTTTAGAACCAAACACAGCTTATCATCCGGATGTTCTAAGTTACGACAACATTGCAACTTACCTTCCAACATTTTAGCGGTGTGGTGTGGTGAATTACATAGTATTACAAGGATTCTTAAGCCGCAACCAAAGGATAACAATAAGGGTTTTATTATTCTTTTGTGATCCGGTTGTATTCTTGCATTTTGTGTTAAACTTTCATGAGTAATAACTGTATACATTTCGTTCTATATACACGTTTAGTTTAATTTCGTTTCATTCTTAATGCACTCACTAAATATGACGGTATGTTTATAATTGATTTACTTTTGCTTAATTTTTTGTAGTATGCTTGAAGTGGATAATTAAACGTGGTTGTCTCAACCATTGTATACAAAGAAGTTTATTTCGCATTACAGTTTTTTGGTCGTATAGGTTGTTCTTGCAGACCACTTTGTATCTTTTTTCTCTCATATTCGACAAACATATATATTTCTTTTCATTCTTAATGTAATCAATAAATAATTTGGTATGTTTATAGTTTATTTTGATTAAATTTCTTTGCCCAACAATAATTATAAGTCATGCCCGCCCATCGGGCGGGCTTTGAAATCTAGTATATATATATATATATATATATATATATATATATATATATATATATATATATATATATATATGTTATTGGCAAAATACTTAACTGAAATACTGATACTCAGATAATACTGTTTCCAATTTGATTATTGTGGCATGTGATATATATATGTTACTGGCGAATTACTTAACTGAAATACTGATACTCCGATGATAATGTTCCCAAATTGATTAATGTGGCATGATACTTGACTATACTATACTATTCTGAATGATTCCATTATTACCTTGATATTGCCTAAGTTACCTTCATCGCCATAAAGTCCCTCAATCATGAGCCATTAATCACTAGTATGTGAGCGCGAATATAGTGAACAGCTTCGAAACCTGTTAAGGATTGACCTCCTATCCCACTAATACTTGACGGAATGCCATATGCATATGGTTAGTCGTATTAGTCGTGATACACTATATTTGAATAAAAATAGGAATTGGCAAATCACCTATTATAAGAGGGCAAAATTTATCATTGACTTGATAAATCACCTCTTTTGTTAACGTTTTGCGTGTCATGAGGCTTGGTGCAATATCCATAAGGAAATGTATGTTTTCAACATATATTTAGACACAGCTGTATAGGAATTTGACCAGACTTGAATTGTACATGTTATTAAATTAGCATCATGAGTTTCCATCTCGTGTTAGGATTATTGATTCCTTATTTGAAATTGATTGAATATCTATATGAATTATCTGTGATTAAAAATCAACATCACTCAATACTTGTTCTACCTGTTTGTATTTATCATTATCAAATATTCCTGAAATCTATCAAAATAAATGGTTTTCCATAAAACTCTATGAACTCACCAACCTTTGTGTTGACACTTTTAAGCATGTGTATCTCAGGTAATTTAACGGAGCAGGACAAGACACGGAGCGGACATTTATTACTCTGATAAATTAAAATGAATTAAAAATTAAATATGTCATTCTTTCAAGCCTTTATATCTATACTACTTATAATGGAAAAACAGTCAAATGTGAAAAGTGAAAACTGAATTTTTGGTCAATGCCCATAATGCCCTTGCCAACTAATTTCGGTAACACATTGATGGAGTAGAAACTTGTTTCATACACACAATTTTTCATGCGGAAAGTTTATATGGCAATAAAAAGCTGTAGATGAATGTACATGAACTGTCAATGAATGTACATGAAAGTAGGAAGATTGAGACAATTCTTTCTACACCTTAAAAAAATAACACAACAAATATTTACATACACCAAAAACACACGATTATCTTCTCTCTCAAATGACAAACCATCTCCTCAAACACACCATCTTCTCCTCCTCAGCCGCCACCACCTCCTCATCATCCGCCGCCACAATCCGGCGAAACCACTGGGTTTGGTGGTTTCAGTTATGTGTGGTATTGGTGGTAGATCGGGTGGTTTTGCTTGGTGTTTAGGTTGTTGCGTTTACAAAGACTACTGTTGGTGGTTTGATTGCGATTTCAATGGTAGCGGCTTTGTGTACTTTTTGTTGTCTAAGGTAATTTTGGTTGTTAATATCTTTCGAGATCTAGTTTTAAAATCTGTTCACAAAAAACCATGTGATTTGAGGTTTTTTTTTTTTATATTATTATTATATTTTTTTTAGATCGTTTGAGATATAGAGAGTAATGGTTTAATTTATTGCCTTTAATATGTTAATTTGATAGTTAATTAAATACAAAGGTTTAGAATTGAGGGTGCTAATTTAGTGCTAAGAAGGAGGTGGGTGGTTTCAGTGGTGTTGGTCACGAGAGTTTTGGCGTGGTTGTTGTGTGTAGTCATTTGTTTTAGGTTGTGTAGGTTTTACGAGATCTTATAGATGTGCATTATAATGCTTTTGATGTTTAATTAGAACGGTATATACGTGTTTGTCTATTTTTTTAAAGGATTTGAATGTAATTTGGCTATGATGATTTTGTTAGTCCGATGAGTTGTTATGGAATTGATGGTAGTTTTATGCAACAATTTGTATGCACTCATGAAGACTCCTGAGTCAAGCTATTATTTTTTTTATCTCTGGGTGTTTGTAACGGGGATGATGTTAGATCTAAAGCCTATTCAGTTATTTGGAGGCTGCTTAAAACTGATTTCGTAGGTTCTTTGTGGCTGTCTAAAACTAATACTAGAGTGTGGAGGCTGCTTAAATATAGTGGTAGGGTAGCGGTGTAAGGTTTGTTTATGTTCATGTTTTAGGGGCTGCTTTTGCTTTGTCTTTTGTCTCTGAGTTATTGTTTCTGTGTTGTTAATTATGCTTCTAAAAATATGAGAACTAAATCAAAAGCAGCCCCTAAAAACAATAGTTATAATATACTAAATGAATCAAACCGTTTGTGTGACCCTTTGGGTGATGTGTGTGCTGCTACTGTTGAAAATGACACACTTGGCACCACTATAACGAGTGTGGTCGCTGAAACATCTGCTCCAAAAGATGGTAGTAGAACCGAACCTTATTTTCGGCCACAGCCAGTTATATGTGGCATTATCAAGGGCGACATCTCCCGGAGGGCTGAAGATACTTATTAACCAACAAAACAACCAGCTCCGTAACACGACTGAAAATATAGTCTATAAAGATTTTCTAATGAAAATTAAAGGCGAATAGGTTCTTTTATTCCATGTGACAGTCAAAAATTTTTATATGTTAAATTTCATTGTCACGTAATATTACGCAGCCTTTATATATATATATATATATATATATATATATATATATATATATATATATATATATATATATATATCTTTTTTGATATGTATAACAGCTTCTTTGACTTGGTATAAAAGTTTATCATCAAATTACTGTTGCAATATGTTAACAGTTAGTACTTTCCGCTTACCTAATGCCCTTTGTGCCAACAGTTTTAGCTCACACAGATTTGCCCAATCTATTTACCTATTACATATTCTCAGTAGTATGACGCCACATACTCAATGATAATTATTTATTGCATACTATAGATGTGTCGGCTGTGTTTGCATACCATAGGTGGTTGCATCAACACTTTACAAATACTCTGGCCTCCTAACAACGCTAACATTCCCATCTTATTTATGATATGAATTATATCTCCATGTTATCTACTATATCCTTCATGTCCTAGGTCATTGCCATTGAGAGACTACATAGTATCTACACACAACTGTATCCGTAAACTTATTTCTTGTTCACAGGTATTGACAAAAGTGATAATAGACATAAGGTGCTTTTAGTTATTATCTATCATAAACTTTGACTACCAAAGGATGTCCGACAAAGTATACGGTAAGTGTGCATAAGACCAACAACCAATTCCCGCAAGCATTTATTCATTACTAAAGCAATTATATGTACAGTCATGCTAACCAGCAACTTTGTTTTGCAGCGTAATGGCAACCAGTAGCATTGTAGACATATCTCCTACGCCACAAAAAGAACTGAGCATCGTTTAACCAGCTCTTGAACGGCGGTCGGTCAGTCCTTTTCATGAAGAGACGGTAGCTTGGTTGTTCTACAAACTCTGTATAATATGTATGATATAATGTATAGTAGTAAGGTAACTAAAACCATAGACATACTAATATCCTAATAGGTGATGACATTGGTCGGTATCGACCAGTGATGTGTAACGGTATTAATTTTCAACTACTAATACCTTTACAAATTCCAATACTAATTTCCAACTCTAAATCACAAAAATCGGTAACACAAAAGCATAGCAGGCACACAACATAGACTAATAACGCGAATAGCTCCATCCGAATGCATGTCCAGAGGGTACCACTATTAATATCCAACATACAAGAAACCAACCAATGCCATCACTGCAAAACATCTTCCGAAAAATTGCGTTTTTTAAGTACCATTAAAATATTCACAATAGCCAAAAAAAACCCGGCATCAAAGCGCCGGGTGCCAAAACTCCTTGTTTAAAACATAAAAGAACATGCAAGCATACACACATAAACGACTACCATAATAACTGCATATATCTTATTTTTTGAAAACTTAATTATTCTAAAAAAATAAAGTTAATTGTCTAATTTACCACCTTTAATACCCCTTATACTTTGAAATGAAAACTATTAAAACTAAGTAAGCCGCTAGAAAATTCCGTTTCTATGCACGGGCACAACCATTTGCAAATTACATTTTGATATTTTCACGTTCTATTTTGACCATTATACGAAACACTTACTACAATATCGCATATCATTAATTGTTTGCCGCTAGAAACCGCTGTCGCTAGGCGCGGGTACTCGCCTAGTCTTTTAATAAGAGTTTAAATCAAATTGTTCATCTTTTATCAAAAATATTATTTGAATGACAAATAACTTTCCAAACGCATCTTTTAAGCCGTTTTATGAGATTATAACTTCGATCCTCCCCGTAACACCCAAATTACTTTTCCACTGCTACAAACTTAAATTTGGGGGTGTTATAGATTGGTATTAGAGATAGAGTTATAGATAATTTAATGTTTTCAAACATTAAACTATAACTACACTTTCAAAATAATGATTTTTACACCATACCATTTTATGCCCTCCGTGTCTGCAGACTTCCGTGCTCAATACCTTATCTGTTGAGATTATCCTACATGTTTAGAAATTACTCTTACACAATAATTATTTCATCTATACTGTTACATCTTTAACATACAAAATCCTTATAAAATATTATTCTCGGTTAATACAGTAACATGTCTTCAGAAACTCCCGTGAATATCAAAACTACTCTTATAATACTAATACCTCACCTATCAATCAAAATTATCCGAATACTGAAGATCCTTACATACAAATATCATAACCCCAGCCTGATATAGAACTCACTCAGAGATCATCTCCATCGTCACCTATTCGTTCACCTTTACGTTAAAAACTCAGGAGAGCTACCGAATCATATGAAGATTTGATTGGTGGCCAAGCAACATTCAAAGTTGGACAAAGTTCAAGCCAAGGTATGCCGTGGAAGAATGTTGAGCCAAATTCTCCGTTACCTTATACTTCAGATTCCTCAATACCAGATTTTCCAAATAATTTATCCTCGCCTAACTCACCTGACTACAATATAAGCACTCCTGATACAATATGGAATCTTATTTATCGACAAGCAAGCATATTGGATGCTCACACTGAACAGCTAAAAGGGTTACGACCAACTCAATTTGAATGGTACGACCGTAACCTTGACGCATTGTTCAAAAGGGCGGATGCTGAGAGACGAACAATGTGTGAATTAGGAATAAAGATTAATGAGATAAAGGACAACACCAACCAGGAGCTTGGAAGCTTGGACTCCAGGGTCCGTTGTGCAAGAAGAGAACACGGTCATACACATGGAAGAGTTGAAGATATTGAAAGAACCCTATGGATAGCCAGAGATGCAGCCAGAAACCAGGGTCAAAAGATTTCCGCATTAGAGACTATGTTGGCAAATCAAATGAACATGTGTCAAGAACGTTTCTCAAACATGGAAGCTGCACAACTTGAACTTGAGAAAGAAGTTAAATATTTACGTCAGAGGCATAACTAATCTTAAGTTTACAAGTATCCTTGTTGTACCTACTAAACCAAATAGTTTTGGTTAGTATTTCATGTAATGTTCAATAAATCTGAAACTTCAGAACTTGTAATCAAATCATAATGTATAATAACATCCTTTCTGTTATATCTCTATGTTATAAATCGATCTTTCCTTTCATATCAATCATGCATGTAATGAATCCTCATATCTTCATGCAAAAATCTCATCATTTGTTATTTTCTTTGATAACCAAATGATTATACGCAGATCAATAGAGTATTAATAAAAGATCTTGTATCGTTTATCTTGCAAAAACAATCAGTCAAGTTATTAATATTCTGTTTACCTCTGTAATGTTATTCAAATCTACAGTAAGATTTCTTACAATTGTTAAGATTTCTTAAACATACCATAATTAACCCAAAATCTCAAGAATTGTCTAAAAATCAATTTTTGAAAGGGAATTTAAAGAATGAAGAAAAGATTATTAAATTTCAGCTTTAGTAGACAAGTCGGTTTGTTCCTTAGTAATCCCATATCAAGAGTTGATCATTTATATATGATACAACACAGACATATCTTGAAATTAGATTACAGTAGGGAGTCAATTCAGTCTATCATCAATGAAATAATTAACTTCATTATTTGAATTATTATGATATTATATGGATTCTAATGTTGAATTTCATTAATGATTTCAGAAAATGGACAACATGAACAATGCATATCCATCATCATCAGAAATCACCATGACTCCTGGAGCTAAGAAGATATTGGTAAATGACATAGTGTCGGTGGTACTAGAAGGGACTACCGTAGTTTATCCGAGAAGAGAGACGGGTATACTTGGTAAGCACCACCCTGCAAGTTTCATGAAGTATAGGCCACCTCACTTAAAGATTCAAGAAGGAATGATCAACCCTACCATCAACCATAATCAAGGAATTAGGCACGGGGCTATACCTAATGGAAATAATCAAAAGCGAAAACTCCCCGAAATAGGAACCATCAACCCCATCTACTGCAACATCATCAATGCTCAAGACCGCTATCGTAAACATCTAGAAGATTGTATGAACTATCAACGTCAGCTGGAATACAATCAGAAAGCTAATAGAAATTGCCTCGTCACACCTGTTACTGGAAGTGGTTATCGTGGAAGTCAACCCTTGTGTCAAAAATGCAACAAGCATCACACAGGAATCTGCATGGTTAAATGCATGAAATGTCGGAAAACAGGTCACAAGGCAATAAGCTGTAAGACTCAGGACAGGAAAGGACAACCAACAACAGTAGTATGCCACGGATGTGGTGGGAAAGGGCATTACAAGAGCCGATGTCCAAACTACAATGTTAATTGGAAAGCCAAGACTTTTACAAGAGAATGAAGAATCTTTAAAGACCTTGATAGTATCGAGGGAATGGCAACTAGATTTAAACAGATGAATAAATTCCTGTTGTAGATAAATAAAATCTAGTTTAAGAATTTCCTAAGTTGTATCTCTTTCCTGTATTTTACTTTAAGTTACGATGGATGTAACTTAAGTATAATAACTATCTTTCTACCGTAACAAAAAATCTACCTTGTAATATTTCCATAATAATGATAATCTACGTTAATTTAAATTTATGTCCCATTTACCAAATGACAATATACTATATTTACTCCATAAATTTCTAATTCATAGTATGAACCCTAAAATTTTCTACTTTATTTTTAAAGGGAATTACGTGTTATATTATAAAAACAACACGTTGAACACCATCTAAAACAATTTATAGGAACATATGATTGAGCCAAACATCACATCATTTGGTCCTCAATTATACATAGCCTGATCAACTATGTCTAATTTAGGAAGAATTATGTTATGAAAGGAACAGTGATATTTTCAAATTTTTAAATAACAATCTTCATTCAAAAGCAAAATATAGAGCTAAAATGAACTGTTCATAAATAATACATTGAACAAACCACAATAAATACCTATCTTATCTCATCACCATTATGATAAGAAACCAACAAAAGTATAAGTGAGAGAACCCAAATAATTAAAAAAGAAAAACTGATAAAAGACCCAAATAGCAAAAATTTTATTAAAATCCGTAAAAATTAATACATAAACAAATAATTAGCATCGGAAGTGCTACCGTTACAATTATTACAATATAAACCATGGAATCTTCAATAGGTTGGTCCGCTATGGCAACAAAGACTCTCACCAACAAAACAATAGCAAGAGCCACCACAGGATGAATCACCCTAATTATGCTGAAAGATAAATATAAACAAACCATTAAAAACAATAATGAGACAAATTCTTAAACATAAAAAAAACAAAACGAGTTTTATTCCTTATTCATTACAAGTACATAGAAACACAACAAGAACTTAATTTAAAACAGCCCTACCTCAAGATTTTTACCCCCATATCTTGTCTACGGTAATGGCTAGGATAGTGAGCGGTACGACAAACATCAAGATCGCGACCAAGAATCCAAAGTCTTCATCTGGAACATACGCTAAGTAGATAGCGGCAGGGACGACATACACAATCGCTAAGATGGTGATGAGGTGCGGCATTTTGAGATGGAAAATGAGAGGAAAATGGTTGATGGAAGAAGTGGAAATTTGGAAGTGGTATTTATAGGCTAGAATATAGCCGTTGGGTACTATTCCCGACCGTTGGACACTATACACTAGCCGTTATTTCACAATTCATGACCACTGTTTTCAATATTCACAACCCTTAAATACATCAGTTATTTTGTCTTGTCTAGTACAGGTAAATCTAACTGAATCACGTTTCCTTAATTTTAGGAATAAAAATCTCTTGACAACCCTCTGTTCAAAAATTCTTTACTCAAGTAATCACGTTAAGTTTGAATTTCGGGACGAAATTCAGAATGACATGTGGGTACTGTAAAACCTCGCAAAAATCTTTATAATTAATAACGGTTAATTATATATTAATCTCTGTCATTATTTTAATCACCATTTTTACAGAAAAATTTTAAATTTTCTTATTATATTAAATGGTCACGATTACGATATTGCAAAATTCACCAAACGACAAAACAAGTTCTCGACACGTTTAACAAAATATTAAAAACTTACTAATCCTAATTAATAACTAATACAATCCAAACGGGCCCTTAATATATTTCAGCCCAATCCCATTCGAAAAACACTATTCATCAGCCCAATGTTCAAAGCCCAATTTCTAGTTTTAATATTTCATTCAGTCGACTAAACTAGCTCCAAAATTCCTCTCGTATTCTCTATTTTTATACACGACTATTATATATTTTTGCACTACCTCATTCCTCACCTTGCCAACTATTAGCATGTCGAATTTCAAATCCATAGGTCGAGTTTTGATATGTTTTTAGGAGGCGAAGTGATTGACAAAAACTCAACTCAATCGATTCATAATAAACTCAAATCTTAACCGTTTTGTTTCGCGTTTGTTCCTAAGTGTTCCTAATCACATTCCTAAGATGATTTCATGTTTAAATGTCATTCATGATCAGCTATGTTAAAGTTGTACACGATTACTCAATTTGTGTACAAATAAATATAGTGGTCGACATCTAGGTAATTCCACAAGACATCCACCTTATTTCATGCACTCTCAATTGATATTATATGATATATAACTCGGCCTGGAACCTATAATTACTGACATTGCATAGTATTTGTGGTTTCCTTGAAATTTTTACACTTACGTGTTAGGAAATGTCACCATATATACTTCTCATGCATGCATCCGATTCTATCAATTATCATACACTTTCAAAACTTTCTTTCTTCCTAAAAACTATCCCTTGAAGACCAGAAGTGGTTACAAGATCGTTTGGAAGCAAGAAAAGGGTAATCGGGTTTAATATATTCGTATATTATTTGGGTTATAGTCGAATTTGATCGTATCTTGTGTTTCATTCTTCCACTCTCGACTCTCTACCACCCAAGAGGTGTAGTAAGTTGTTTCAACCTCTTTTCAATTCATTTCACACGTTAAATATATCCCATGCATCATGTATATGTTTCGTCGATCATATATAAGCTTTATATATAATTTTTACGTACAAATTATCATGTAGTACACGACATGTGACTAGCCTCTATCTTGGAAGGCCTAGGAGTCACGACACACACTTGTTTCACGTTTATTTTACGATTCATGCATCATACGAACTTATTTTTAAACCTAGATACAATCGGATATAAAAAAAACTCTACACACTTAGAAAATATTTCAAGTCTTTAACATATATAGAAACGATCCATGTAGCCCAAGAAACGCACGTATAAATTGAAATATTACCTAACGAGCACCCAATATTTTTATACGACTCAATAGACCACCTAGAAAACTACCACTTTCATTTAGATAACTTGTAAAAATACTCACGTTTTGACACTCAATTTACTTCATTTTGATCGGCAAATCACAAGGTTTTCTAAATCTCATCTTATTCAAAAACTTAATAAAATTCGATTGGGCTTATACTAAGCCCAATAAGACTTAGCATTTTATCAGTCCACCAGGCCCATAAAATATATTTTTAGAATCACGAGAGTAGCCCAAGTCTAGGCCCAAAACTGTTTTCATGCCCTCGCCTCTAAATTTCTTAACGGGCTTTTGATTTGGTTCGTAAAGGCCCAATTACTTAAAAAAGAAATAAGCTTTTTAGCAAATAAGCTGTTGAAATAAGCTTGTTATTAATAAAATAAGCTTCGGAAATTTTTATAATTTTTCTCATAATTTTTGTACATTTGGACTAAAAATGTAATGCGACGACACCTTCAGGGACTAAAACAGCCAAACTGTTAAAACAAAGGACTGAAACAGTAAAAACAGAAACTATAGGTTATAAAATGACATATTATTAATTTCCAAGCTTAGATTGTAATATTGGACATGTAGTGGACTGTAATTGTAAATTATATATAAAAAGGACTAACGGTGTAACACTAACGCCGTTAGTATAAAAAGTGTAAAAACTGGAAAAGGACAAGGACCAACATATTATATTTGACATTCTTATTTTATTTTCTATTTTTACGTCACCCATCACGTCATATGCATTTTTATTACATTTTATTTATATATTATATATTTTACGTTAATAATATATATAACGACTTTTTAACTAATTATCATTACGTATTGTTATCATCATGGTTAAAAAGGAAAAATATTAGAAATAATAATATATTTCATCATATTATCATAAACATAATAATTCCATTCGCATATTATCTTTTCATCTTAACGATTTATCGTTATTCGTTTACCAAATAGTATTTGGTTAAATTCTCAGATAAATTTATTTATCAGGTTCCGTATCAAAGACGTTTCCATAATCATTCTCGTAATCTCATCCTACTTTACTTTTCATCATTCCCGTATCAATCAAGGTGAGTCATAGCCCCATTTCCAATACTTGTTTTTAACTCATTGGGGGAGATACATGCTTACATATACTTGATAATTTTATAAGTATATGAATAAATTACATGATTCAAATCAATTTCCTAATTAATATTTATCTGATATGGTTTATGACTTAAGATGTGATATATATATATATATATATATATATATATATATATATATATATATATATATATATGTTATTGGCAAAATACTTAACTGAAATACTGATACTCAGATAATACTGTTTCCAATTTGATTATTGTGGCATGTGATATATATATATATATATATATATATATATATATATATATATATATATATATATATATATATATATATATATATATATATATATATATGTTACTGGCGAATTACTTAACTGAAATAATGATACTCCGATGATAATGTTCCCAAATTGATTACTGTGGCATGATACTTGACTATACTATACTATCTTGAATGATTCCATTATTACCTTGATATTGCCTAAGTTACCTTCATCGTCATAAAGTCCCTCAATCATGAGCCATTAATCACTAGTATGTGAGCGCGAATATAGTGAACAGCTTCAAAACCTGTTAAGGATTGACTTCCTATCCCACTAATACTTGACGGAATGCCATATGCATATGGTTAGTCGTATTAGTCGTGATACACTATATTTGAAGAAAAATAGGAATTGGCAAATCACCTATTATAAGAGGGCAAAATTTATCATTGACTTGATAAATCACCTCTTTTGTTAACGTTTTGCGTGTCATGAGGCTTGGTGCAATATCCATAAGGAAATGTATGTTTTCAACATATATTTAGATACAGCTGTATAGGAATTTGACCAGACTTGAATTGTACATGTTATTAAATTAGCATCATGAGTTTCCATCTCGTGTTAGGATTATTGATTCCTTATTTGAAATTGATTGAATATCTATATGAATTATCTGTGATTAAAAATCAACATCACTCAATACTTGTTCTATAACTGTTTGTATTTATCATTATCAAATATACAATTCACGTATGGTCAAACCTATACAGCTGTATCTAAATATATGTTGAAAACATACATTTTTCCTTTATAGATATTGCACCAAGCCTCATGACACGCAAGACATTAATAAAGGGGGTGTTCTATCAAATCAATGACAGATTTTGCCCTCTTATCATAGGTGATTTGCCAATTCCTATTTGTCTCAAATATAGTGTATCACGACTAATACGACTAACCATATGCATAATGGCATTCCGTCAAGTATTAGTGGGATCGGAGGTCAATCCGAAACAGGTTTCAAATCTGTTCACTATATTCGCACTCACATTACAGTGATTAATGGCTCATGATTGAGGGACTATATGGCGATAAGCTAACTTAGGCAATATCAAGGACTAATGGGCTCATTTAGCATAACATCATTTAATCAAGTATCGTATCACAGTAATCAATTTGAAAACAGTATCATTTGAGTATCAGAAATTCAGTTTGAAAATATTATCGTTTGAGTATCAGAAATTCAGTTTGAAAATATTATCGTTTGAGTATCAGAAATTCAGTTTAAGTATTTCGCCAGTAACCTATATATATATCACATATCACAATAATCGAATTGGAAACATTATCATCAGAGTATCAATATTTCAGTCAAGTAATTCATCAGTAAAATATATATATCACATATCACAATAATTGAATTGGAAACATTATCATCAGAGTATCAATATTTCAGTCAAGTAATTCATCAGTAAAATATATATATCACATACCACAATAATCAAATTGAAAGCATTATTATATGAGTATCAGTATTTCAATTAAGTATTGTATATATCACATTTTAAATCACAAATTATATTATTTTAAAATCAATTAGGAAATTGAATTAAATCATGCATTTTATTTCATATACTTATCAAGTTATCAAAGTATATGTAAGCATGTATCTCCTCCAATGAGTTAAAAACAATTATTGGAAATAGGGCTATGACTCACCTGGATTGATTTGGAAATGATGAAAAGTAAAGTAGGATGAGATTTATGGGAACGATTATGGAAACGTCTTTGATACGGAACCTGATAAATAAATTTATCAGAGAATATAACCAAATACTATTTGGTAAATACGAACGAATAACGAATAATTATTATTCGTTATGACGAATAGATGATGTGCAGTGAAATTATTATGCCATGCATGATATGATAAAATACTTTATTTAAAATATCCATCGTAGTTTTACCTTTATAATCGTAAGTAATAATATTAACTTTTTAAATATCGTTATATATATAATTAACGTAAAAATAAATAATATATATATATATATATATATAACGTAATAAAAATGCATATGACGTGATGGTTGCCGAAAAATGGAAAATAAAATAAGAATGTCAAATAGATTATGTGTAGTCCTTGTCCTTTTCCAATTTTTACACTTGTTATACTAACGGCGTTAGCGTTACACCGTTAGTCCTTTTTATATATAATTTACAATTATAGTCCACTACATGTCCAATATTACAATCTAAGCTTGGAATATTAAATAATATCAAATTTTATCCTAAACTTCCTATTTTGACAGTTTCAGTCCAAGTTTTTAAGGTTTTGCATTTTTAGTCCTTTTAGGTGTCGTCGCGTTACATTTTTAGTCCGAAATTACAAAAATTATGGGAAAAATTATATTAAAATTTATGGAGCTTATTGAGGCTTATTAAAACTTATTTCAACTGCTTATTTACAAAAATAGCTTATTTTTCAATAAATGGGCTTTAACGAGCTAAATTAAAGGCCCGTTAGCGTTTAACGATCTGTGAGCGTTGAGACAAGTTGGGCTTATCCCTAGACTCATTTTTAATGTCATAAAATCATATCAAAATAGCTTTTTGGTCCAGCTTATATGGAGAGCTTATTTTCAGCTTATTGCGCTTTTCAGTCCATTAAGCTTTATAAATAGTTTTTGAAAAATGAGTTTTTGTGGTTTATTTTGGCCAATTTAAAGGGTCTAAACGAGCTTATTATTACAAAGTATAAACACGAAACTTGTAGCTTGTAGCAAGGAGAAATAGGTTGTGTAAAAATATTGGGTGGTTATTATGTCGGATTAAGTTTTAAATGGTCATTTTGGTCGCGATCTGAAACTATTTTCTGGGTAAAAAGACTTAGAAAATTTCTAAGTGTTTTTGGTATATACGAGTTTTGCAATTTACTTTGGTCGATTTAGAGTGTCAAGACGTGGTTATTTTTACATGTTATTTATACGAAATTTGTAGCTAGCCATGGTGTCTATTAGATGGTGTAAAAATATGACATGTTTGTTACGCTAAATTGTGAGATAAAAGACGGTTTTATAAGTGACTTGGGACAGATTTTTATTAGTAAAAGACTTAGAATTATTTCTATGTTTTGCAACATTTTTATACATTTGAGATATAGTTCAAAATGAGTTTGTGTGATGCATGTAACGTAAAAATAAACGTGAAACAAGTGTGCTACGTGACTCCTAGGCCTTCCAAGATAGAGGCTAGTCACGTTTGTGGTGCTATATGTTTGTACGTACGTATGTATATATATATATATATATATATATATATATATATATATATATATATATATATATATATATATATATATATATATATATATATATATATATATATATATGAAACTAAATACTTTCGATAAAAATAATATATGATGCATGGACATATAATAACGTATGGAATGAATTCAAGAGAGGTTGATGACGACTTACTACACCTCTAAGGTGGGTAGAGAGTCGAGGAGATGAATGAAAACACACGGGGAAAACACAACTCGCCATAATCATTTATACGATATATATATATATATATATATATATATATATATATATATATATATATATATATATATATACACACTATATTGCGAATAAGCTTCCACCGGAAAGGATGATAACTTCTGGTCATCTTGGGGCTTCTAAATGATGAAGAGAGACTAAGAAAATATGGAAAGGAGTTGTGTGGGAGAGGTGGTGATGAAGAAAGGAGTTATACGTTTTATATATATATCGTACGATTACATATTGAGTTCCAAACATTAACACATGTTCTAACTATTGAGAGTTAGAGATGTGGGGATATTATATTGAGATTTTTACTGCATATCATGACTTTAAGATGTTTGTGTGAGTGAGGGAAGCAAAATGTGAATTGGTTTGTTATTTCATATGTCGACTCATATTTTATTTATATACACAAATTGATTTAACAAGTAAGGCTTGATCTAGGCTGATAAAAACTTGTTCAATATCATGTATCTAGGCTAGGAAGAATATTAGAGGAGGGGGGAATCAAGTTGGAGTCAAAATGGTTAAGTCTTGGATTTAATACGTGTCGAGTGGGTTGATTTTTGGCCAAACACTTTGCCTCTATTAAACGTATCAAACGTTCGTCTTAGAAGCTAAAATTTGGCGTCCTAATTCTTTGGTGGGTAGACAATTAGGAGATACAAAAATATGGACATGTTGTGTTTAGAAATCGAAAAATACAGAGGCATTTTGGAGAGGATCTACTCGAATGAAAACTGGAATTTTAAAAGGAAGTTGGGCCCTTGGTGGGCTGGTGAACAGTACGCAGAGAAAAAGAAAGAATTTGGGCTGAAATGAATTAGGCGTGGTGTTGGGCTTTAAATTTTATTAAGGGCTTGTTTAGTTTTGTAATTAGTATTAAATTAGGATTAGGTGAAATATTTATTTTATTAAACGTGTCGAGAACTTGTTTTGTCATTTGGTGAATTATGGAATGACGTGATTTCGTAAATATAGTATAATAAGAAAAATTTTAAATTTCCCCGTAAAAATGGTGATTAAAAATAATGACGAAGATTAATATATAATTAAACGTATTTAATTATATGGATCTTTGCGAGGTTTTACAGTACTCACATGTCATTCTGAATTTCGTCCCGAAATTCAAATTTAATGTGATTACTTGAGTAAAGAATTTTTTTTTTTTTTTGAACAGAGGGTTGTCGAGAGATTTTTATCCGAAATTCAAGGAAACGTGATTCAGTTAGATTTACCTGTATTTATACAAGACAAAATAACTGATGTATTTAAGGGTTGTGAATATTGAAAATAGTGGAAAAATAATGGCTAATGAATAGTGAATATTAACGGTCGTGAATAGTAACTTAACGGCTATATTTTTAGCCTATAAATACTCCATTTAATTTCCTATTCTTTCATCATCCATTTTCCTATCATTTCACATTTCCTATTCTTAATCCTTTTCTCTCATTAAATACTTCCGAAAATGCCGAGCCTAATTACTATTATTGCAATGGTATATATCGTTGTTGCCACCACCTATTTGACTTTTGTTCCGGATGAAGATTATGTAGTTTTGGTCGGGATTTTGGGGTTCCTAATACCACTCACGGTTCTATCATATGGTGTTGATAAGATATGGAGGCACTAGTCTCAAGCTAGGTTTATTTAAAATGTATCCTTGTTATATTTCTATGTAATCCTCAATAAATGTGAAATAAAACTTATTTGTCTTTATGTTTAAGTACTAGGCTTGCTATTGTCTCTAATGGTGTACTTATACTTATCTTTTAGAATAATTAGAGTAATTCATCCTATGGTGGTTCTTGCTATGGTACTGTTGATGGGAATCCTTATTGTTATGCCGGGTCAGCTTATTGAAGATTCTACGCTTTTTATTGTAATCATTGTAATAATAGCACTTCCTATGCTAATTATACGCCTATGTATTAATTTCCGTGGTCTCTAATAAAATTTTTGCTATTGATGTTTTCCATAAACCTTTGTGAAATCTTAGGTTTCTAATATTTTTACTTTTTTTTTCGACTTACTATAATAAAATGATGGATATTAAGTGTAAATATCTATTGGAGTTTGTCAAAAATGAGGTTTATAAATAGTTTATTTAATTTAAAGTTGTTTTCTTTTTCTTTTTTTCTTTTTTTTTTCTTTTTTTTTTACATGAAGATTGTTATTTAGAAAATCTGAAAACATAACTGTTCCATTTATGACATAATTCTTCCTAAATTATACATAAGTAGCTAGGCTATGTATAATTGAGGACCAAATGATGTGATGTTTGGCTCAGTAACAATGGTATTTATTTTTCTTTAAATTGTTTTAGATGGTTCAGTCTCAATGATTGAATGGCATCTAATCATTTTCAAAAGAATTTAGTAAATTTTTGTTCATAATATGGTGATGAGTCAGGAATTTCTAAGGAAATACTAGGATATTCTTGGTATAAACTTAAAGTTCATGAGACAATTCTTACAGGGTGGTAATAATATATCGTTCAGTCACTCTTATTGTTCTCTTAAGGTGAGTTGGTCTAAAATCGGTAAAACTTTCATGGTTATGCTTACAAGGTATGGCCATCTTATTGTTGCTAATCGGAGGAACTATGGTTACTTCAAGTATTACTGCAATGATATTGATTACTAACTTCTGGATATTCTTAGTACTTTGTTAGGCCCTTTAGTGAACGAATATGGATCTAATTATTTCATTTATGATAGACTGAATTGAATCCCTACTGTAATCTAATTTCAAGATATGTCTGGGTAGTATCTTAGATAATTTATCAACTCTTGGTATAGGATTGCTAAGGAACAAACGGGTTTATCTACTAAAGCTAAAGTTCAATAACCTTCTCTCTATTTTTCAAGTTCTCTTCCAAAAATTTGTCTTATAAAATTCTATGGTTATAGCCTAATCATGGTAGGTATAAGGTATCATAATAATCATAGGTATTCTTAAGGTAAATTTAAATATATTCACTATAATCAACATTATATTAATAACTTGATTGATTGTTTTTGCAAAACAAACGATACAAGATCTTTTATTAATACTCCATTGATATGAGAGGAGTCATTTGTCTACCAAAGAGAGTAACAAATGGTGAGATTTTTCATGAAGGTATGTATGCAAAGCGTCATGATGGAAAGAATTTATTAACAACAGAGGGTTAAAACGAAAGGAGATTTTTATTAGAGGTCGGTTACAAGTTTTGAGAATTTCAGAATATTAGGAAATCTGTCATCACTAACCAAAAACTTTTTGGTTTAGTGGGTACAACTTTCTGTTCAGAGGAATTGAGTGAAGATACATCGTTTGAGATGTATTGTATCGAGAAATTTGGAGCGTCAGGAAAAATAAAGAATTTGGAAATATCTGATATTGAGGAATATGAATTATAAGGTGACGGAGAATTTGGCTCAACGTTCTTCTACGGCTTCTCTTGGCTTGAACTTCGTCCAACTTCGAATGCTGCTTGACCACCAATCAAATCTTCATATGACTCGGTAGCTCTTCTGAGTTTTTGACGTAAAGGTGAAAAAAATAGGTGACGATGGAGGTGATCTCGGATTGAGTTCTATATTAGGTTGGGATTTTATTATTTGTACGTAAGGATCTTCAGTATTTGGAGAATTTTTATTGATAGATGAGGTATTAGTATTATGGATATTTGTTTTGACATTCACGGGCGTTCCTGAAGACATGCTACAGTAGTAACCGAGAATAATATTTTATGAGTATTTTGTATGTTAAAGATATAACAGTACAGATGAAATAACGATTGTATATGAGTAACTATTAAGCATGTAAGATAATCTCAACAAATAAAGTATGGAGCACGGCAGTCTGCAGACACGGAGGGCATAAAATGTTATGGTGTAAAATCATTATTTTGAAAATGTAGTTATAGTTTTAATGTTTGAAAACATTTAATTCTCTATAACCTGTCTCTGATACCAATCTGTAACACCCCCAAATTTAAGTTTGTCGCAGCGGAAAAGTAATTTGGGTGTTACGGTGAGGATCGAAGTTTTAACCACATAAAACGATTTAAAAGAAACGTTTTGAAAGTTATTTGTCATTCAAATAATAATTTTGAAAAAAGATGAACCATTTGATTTAAAATCTTATGAAAAGATATAAAGGCTTGTAAAAATGACAAATTTGATTTTTACACCATTTTAATTTATCAGAGTAATAAATGCTCACTCCGTGTCTTGTCCTGCTCCGTTAAAATTACCTGAGATACACATGCTTAAAAGTGTCAACACAAAGGTTGGTGAGTTCATAGAGTTTTAGGAAAAACCCTTTATTTTGTTAGATTTCAGGAATATTTGGTATTGATAAAATACAAACAGTAATGAAACAAGTATCAAGTATATTCACAAATAAATCATATAAATATTCAATCACATTCAATAAAGAATCAATAATCCTAATATGAGCTGGAAACTCTTAATACTAAATCAATCAGATATACAATTCACGTATGGTCAAACCTATACAGCTGTATCTAAATATATGTTGAAAACATACATTTTTCCTTTATAGATATTGCACCAAGCCTCATGACACGCAAGACGTTAACAAAGGGGGTGTTCTATCAAATCAATGACAGATTTTGCCCTCTTATCATAGGTGATTTGCCAATTCCTATTTGTCTCAACTATAGTGTATCACGACTAATACGACTAACCATATGCATAATGGCATTCTGTCAAGTATTAGTGGGATCGGAGGTCAATCCGAAACAGGTTTCGAATCTGTTCACTATATTCGCGCTCACATTACAGTGATTAATGGCTCAAGATTGAGGGACTATATGGCGATAAGCTAACTTAGGCAATATCAAGGACTAAAGGGCTCATTTAGCATAACATCATGTAATCAAGTATCGTATCACAGTAATCAATTTGAAAACAGTATCATTTGAGTATCAGAAATTCAGTTTGAAAATATTATCGTTTGAGTATCAGAAATTCAGTTTGAAAATATTATCGTTTGAGTATTAGAAATTCAGTTTAAGTATTTCGCAAGTAACCTATATATATCACATATCACAATAATCGAATTGGAAATATTATCATCAGAGTATCAATATTTCAGTCAAGTAATTCATCAGTAAAATATATATATCACATATCACAATAATCGAATTGGAAACATTATCATCAGAGTATCAATATTTCAGTCAAGTAATTCATCAGTAAAATATATATATCACATACCACAATAATCAAATTGAAAGCATTATTATATGAGTATCAGTATTTCAATTAAGTATTGTATATATCACATTTTAAATCACAAATTATATTATTTTAAAATCAATTAGGAAATTGATTTAAATCATGTATTTTATTTCATATACTTATCAAGTTATCAAAGTATATGTAAGCATGTATCTCCTCCAATGAGTTAAAAACAATTATTGGAAATGGTGCTATGACTCACCTGGATTGATTTGGAAATGATGAAAAGTAAAGTAGGATGAGATTTATGGGAACGATTATGGAAACGTCTTTGATACGGAACCTGATAAATAAATATATCAGAGAATATAACCAAATACTATTTGGTAAATACGAACGAATAACGAATAATTATTATTCGTTATGACGAATAGATGATGTGTAGTGAAATTATTATGCCATGCATGATATGATAAAATACTTTATTTAAAATATCCATCGTAGTTTTACCTTTTTAATCGTAAGTAATAATATTAACTTTTTAAATATCGTTATATATATAATTAACGTAAAAATAAATAATATATATATATATATATATATATATATATATATATATATATATATATATATATATATATATATATATATATATATATATATATATATATATATATATATATAACGTAATAAAAATGCATATGACGTGATTGTTGCCGAAAAATGGAAAATAAAATAAGAATGTCAAATAGATTATGTGTAGTCCTTGTCCTTTCTCAATTTTTACACTTTTTATACTAACAGCGTTAGCGTTACACCGTTAGTCCTTTTTATATATAATTTACAATTATAGTCCACTACATGTCCAATATTACAATCTAAGCTTGGAATATTAAATAATATCAAATTTTATCCTAAACTTTCTGTTTTGACAGTTTTTGTCCAAGCTTTTAAGGTTTTGCATTTTTAGTCCTTTTAGGTGTCATCGCGTTACATTTTTAGTCCGAAATTACAAAAATTATGGGAAAAATTATATTAAAATTTCTGGAGCTTATTGAAGCTTATTAAAACTTATTTCAACTGCTTATTTACAAAAATAGCTTATTTTTCAATAAATGGGCTTTAAGGAGCTAAATTAAAGGCCCGTTAGCGTTTAACGATCCGTGAGCGTTGAGACAAGTCGGGCTTATCCCTAGACTCATTTTTAATGTCATAAAATCATATCAAAATAGCTTTTTGGTCCAGCTTATATGGAGAACTTATTTTCAGCTTATTGGGCTTTTCAGTCCATTAAGCTTTATAAATAGTTTTTGAAAAATGAGTTTTTGTGGTTTACTTTGGCCAATTTAAAGGGTCTAAACGAGCTTATTATTACAAAGTATAAACACGAAACTTGTAGCTTGTATCAAGGAGAAATAGGTTGTGTAAAAATATTGGGTGGTTATTAAGTCGGATTGAGTTTTAAAGGGTCATTTTGGTCGCGATCTGAAACTATTTTCTGGGTAAAAAGACTTAGAAAATTTATAAGTGTTTTTGCTACATACGAGTTTTGCAATTTACTTTGGTCGATTTAGAGTGTCAAGACGTGGTTATTTTTACATGTTATTTATACGAAAGTTGTAGCTAGCCATGGTGTCTATTAGATGGTGTAAAAATATGACATGTTTGTTACGCTAAATTGTGAGATAAAAGATGGTTTTATAAGTGACTTGGGACAGATTTTTATTAGTAAAAGACTTAGAATTATTTCTATGTTTTGCAACATTTTTATACATTTGATATATAGTTCAAAATGAGTTTGTGTGATGCATGTAACGTAAAAATAAACGTGAAACAAGTGTGCTACGTGACTCCTAGGCCTTCCAAGATAGAGTCTAGTCACGTTTGTGGTGCATGGACATATAATAACGTATGGAATGAATTCAAGAGAGGTTGATGACGACTTACTACACCTCTAAGGTGGGTAGAGAGTCGAGGAGATGAATGAAAACACACGGGGAAAACACAACTCGCCATAATCATTTATACAATACATATATATATATATATATATATATATATATATATATATATATATATATATATATATATATATATATACACACACACACACACACACTATATTGCGAATAATCTTCCACCGGAAAGGATGATAACTTCTGGTCATCTTGGGGCTTCTAAATGATGAAGAGAGACTAACAAAATATGGAAAAGAGTTGTGTGGGAGAGGTGGTGATGAAGAAAGGAGTTATACGTTTTATATATATATTGTACGATTACATATTGAGTTCCAATCATTAACACATGTTCTAACTATTGAGAGTCAGAGATGTGGGGATATTATATTGAGATTTTTACTGCATATCATGACTTTAAGATGTTTGTGTGAGTGAGGGAAGCAAAATGTGAATTGGTTTATTATTTCATATGTCGACTCATATTTTATTTATATACACAAATTGATTTAACGAGTAAGGCTTGATCTAGGCTGATAAAAACTTGTTCAATATCATGTATCTAGGCTAGGAAGAATATTAGAGGAGGGGGGAATCAAGTTGGAGTCGAAATGGCTAAGTCTTGGATTTAATACGTGTCGAGTGGGTTGATTTTTGGCCAAACACTTTGCCTCTATTAAACGTATCAAACGTTCGTCTTAGAAGCTAAAATTTGGCGTCCTAATTCTTTGGTGGGTAGACAATTAGGAGATACAAAAATATGGACATGTTGTGTTTAGAAATCGAAAAATACAGAGGCATTTTGGAGAGGATCTGCTCGAATGAAAACTGGAATTTTAAAAGGAAGTTGGGCCCTTGGTGGGCTGGTGAACAGTACGCAGAGAAAAAGAAAGAATTTGGGCTGAAATGAATTAGGCGTGGTGTTGGGCTTTAAATTTTATTAAGGGCTTGTTTAGTTTTGTAATTAGTATTAAATTAGGATTAGGTGAAATATTTATTTTATTAAACGTGTCGAGAACTTGTTTTGTCGTTTGGTGAATTATGGGATGACGTGATTTCGTAAATATAGTATAATAAGAAAAATTTTAAATTTCCTCGTAAAAATGGTGATTAAAAATAATGACGAAGATTAATATATAATTAAACGTATTTAATTATATGGATTTTTGCGAGGTTTTACAATATTAATGTTTATCTTGTAAAACATTAATGCAACCATATACTGTGTTGTTGGAACTTTTGAAATATTATGTGTGTTATGGATATGACAATTTGACTTTTGAAAGTCAAAATTCCATTATTCAAATTTCTATTTGTGGTTGAAACTTTTAGAAAATCCAAGTTGGAACTTTTGGAAAATCATAGTTGAAAGTAGCATACACATATAACTCTAGAAAGCAACGTTGCAATTCATGAGTCAAATTGTAAATGTCATATTCTATTTGAAGTTTGACTATCTAAAGTCATAATTGAGGGACCAAATGTGAACACTCAACTTAATAATGGGCGGGATTTTTAACTATACCAACGGCAACATAGACAAACTGAGGGACCAATAGTGAAAACAATTCCATTATTAAAACCCTTGACCGTCTCTTCACTGAGACGTTATTTACTTTTGTGCTTTAACCAATAAACATATCCAACCGCCCTATTTCTCACACATTTCCCAATGGAAGAGTTCCCATTGTTGGATGAACTAATGGAGGTTGCTGGTTCACACCGCCTACATGATCGTATGTGATTGTGGTTTGGGCAAGAGGCAAGAAGGGGTGACCGAGTCTTTAACATGGATTTTCATAATCCTAACAGAAAGTCTCCATTTGGGGTTTTCTTTTATTATATAAATAAAATATTCGAAAAAAAAGACATGTTTTATGTGCATTCACTTTTATTTGCCTAAAAATGAAGGCCGGTTTGGGTACATAATAGAGCATGAATCATACAAGTCTTCGAAAACGTTGGTTTCATGGCATATCAAATTTCGCCCAGTGATATCTTAACAAGAAGGAGGCGCCCGCTGCGTTGCAGCGGATATTTTTGTGATTATTTTGCGATAATTATATACGGAAAGTGTTTGTGCGACGATGTAAATTTTAGCGGTTTTACGATTAATAATTTCAGTTGCCGTGTATTGGTTCGGTAATAACTAAATATACTAAAAACTAAAACTATGCGAATATACATATCATTTAATTGCGAAGTAAGATTTTTTTATAGAGATTTTCTAATATGTGCCACAATGGACATATGTTTATGTGTATTAATTGAACATATTAGTTTCCTAAATTATGATAATTTTCATATAAAACAATATTAAACATGGTAAATGAAAGCAAATTAGGAAATTATTAATATCAAGTGACATTTAAACAAGGAAACTTATGTTCATTGAATGTTCTAATTGTGTATCATCATGACAAAAGTTAGAAAAAGTATTTTTTTATAAATGAAATAAATGAAATAGGGAACTCGAGTTTGACACATTTGTTTTTGTGAAGACCATTAAAATTTGAGCATAATAGGAAGGAAAAAAAAGTTTTTTTACTTGAAAATATTTGTATTTGACAGAAATCAAAATTTGCTAACTTAAAGAAATGGAAAAAAAGTTTGAGCGCCACGAATTGGGTCTAAAACAATGTGGACCAAAGTATTTGGTTATCTTTAAAGATCCGAAAAGAAACCATTTGATCCATGTCGACAACCATTTGGTTATCTTTAAATTAAGCCACCTGTAATTTCGCTTGTGTATGCAATTAATATGTACTTTCTAGAATGTTTGACTTGTGCTTCTCTAAAAGATCGAATCTCTACATCTCTTTTACCTCCCAATTCGATATTCTTTCTTCTCAATTAATACAAGGTACGTTTCCTTTGTATATTTTGAATAACTATTTATAAATACTAGCAGGGTGCCCGCGCGTTGCAGCTGTGGGTACCCTGTAAGTAAAACTTTTGTCGAGCGATTTTTTTGGATTATAAGTTTTCCGTGGTTATGACTTTACGGATGATAAGAATTTTAGATCGATATAACTTTATGAAATATCCAGCTATTTCATATAAAATAGAAAGATGTATGCGCGATGTTTCAAAAATATAGTTAGTACAGTACTCGTTATATTGTTGTGGTTGGCTTCGAATTTGATGGTGACTAATAATAAACCCAAAAATTTGGCTCACTCACAAATTAATAATCCTAAAATTCTATTACCAAAATTTTCAACAAAATATTCATCGGGACGAATGAAATAACCAGCCCAAACACACTAATATATTATTTTCGGCCCACTCTTGGAGTTAAGCAAGTCCAACTCAACTAACTTAAGTTAATCAAAAAATCTCTATATAAAATATTGACCCTAAGCGAGTAATACCCTAATTTCACTCTCACAAAACAAACGCAGTCACAATACTGCTGCCACACACCAAATTTCTCTTTCAATATCTCTCACTATATACGCATCTACCGCAACCAAATGAAGATAATACAACTATTACTCTTAAACACACGAAGCCACAGACACTCTCCTTTGATCTAAACGTAACAATCGCAACAAATCCCCCTTTAAACAAATCACCAAACGAAATTTTTATTGTTCACTGCTTCAAGATCTTTATAAGAGGTCTCGGGTAGGTATTTTTCTTGTGTTTGTTTTTGTATGTGGTTGACCCGAAATAAAAGATGGAATGAAACAAAGTTTGTTTTGTTCTTTCTTTTAATTTCCGGATATTCAAAAGAAGTGCATCTTCTAACAGATCTGTGATGAATATCTCTTTTGTTTGTTTAAAGAACAAGTTTGTGAGTATTTGAAAGAGAAACTCTGAGATTCGTCCCTTTTTCTTCTTTTTATGTTCGAGCCTTGTTGTTGGTGATGTGATATAGGTTAGTTGGTGTTGTTGGTTTGTTGTTCGAATGGGTTATTTGACAGGACAATGGGTGTTTGTTGGTTATGATCTGGGTTGTTTGATGGGACGTGGCATTGGGTTTTTGACTCGAATTTGTTATAAGGTTCTAGGAGTTTTGGTTTATGATGAAGTTCGGAGACCAAAATCTGGAGTCACAAAACTGATATCTTTTGCAGCCCTTGGTGATTGATATAAGTGGTATAGCAGCTTGCAATTCGTGAATTAAATATGGAGGAAGGGTTTTAATGGAGGGTTGTACATTATGTTTAAGTAATTGTAATAAGAGTAAATTGCAAAAATAGTCCCCGTGGCAAACTTTTGGGGCAAATATCGTCCCTGACCAACATCAAATGACTAAAATACCCCTGTTCAAACTTTAGGACGATTTTTGCAATTTACTCTTATTCATTTCATTTTAAGTTTTTTATGCAAATGGTCCCTGTGTTGCGTCAAGTTTTACAGTTAGTCCCTAATTTTGTGCAGTTAGTTTATCCGTTAAGTTATTTGCACAATTAGTCCTCAGTTAATATTTTTTGCAAAGTAAGTCCTCATTTTCTAAAAAAGTCCTTATTTTTTGCACCGTTAGTCCATCCGTTAATATTTTTTACACCGTTGTCAATCCGTTGATATTTTTTTACGTTCTCGTCTATTTTTTAACGTTTTTGTCTATTTTTTTTTTACGTTTTTGTCAATTTTTTTACGTTTTCGTCTATTTTTTTTACGTTCTAGTCCGTTTTTTTAACATGTACGTCTATTTTTTTTTACGTTTTTGTCAATTTTTTTTACGTTTTCGTCTATTTTTTTTACATTCTCGTCCGTTTTTTAAAACATCATTCCGGACAACTTTTGTGTTTTACACTTTTGATGATTCGGACCAGAAAGGGGTCAAAACTGTGAGTTAAAATAGAAACATTTTTTTTTTTAATCAAATGTCAAGTTTTCTTCTAGTATACTTACCTAATCACAAAAAAGGGCGAAAACGGATAAAAAAAACATATGAAAACAGACGAAAATGTAAAAAAGCGGACAAAAACGTAAAAAATAGACGAAAACTTTAAAAAATGGATGAGAATGTAAAAAAAAAGATGAAAACGTAAAAAAATTGACAAAAATGTAAAAAAAAAAATAGACGAAAACGTTAAAAAAACATACGAGAACGTAAAAAAAATAGACGAAAACGTAAAAAAATTGACAAAAACGTAAAAAAATAGACAAAAACGTTAAAAAATGGACGAGAACGTAAAAAATATTAACGGATTGACAAAGGTGCAAAACATTAACTTTGCAAATAACTTAACGGATGGACTAACGGTGTAAAAAATATTAACAGATGGACTAACGGTGCAAAAAATAGGACTTTTTTAGTAAATGAGAACTAACTTAGCAAAAAATATTAACTGAGGACTAACTGTGCAAATAACTTAACGGATAAACTAACTGCACAAAATTAGGGACTAACTGTAAAACTTGACGCAACACAGGGACCATTTGTGTAAAAAACTTAAAATGAAATGAATAAGAGTAAATTGCAAAAATCGTCCCTAAAGTTTGAACAGGAGTATTTTAGTCATTTGATGTTGACCAGGGACGATATTTGCCCCAAAAGTTTGCCACAGGGACGGGTTTTGCAGTTTCAACAGTTCTGGGACGAAACATGCAAATTGGCCAAAGTTTAGGGACGATTTTTACAATTCCCTCTTGTAATAATACGTCTATGGGTGTTTTAAATGCTATTTAATGTATAATTGTAAGATTTTGGTCTGAATTTCGAGTTATGCATGTTTTTATTGTACACAATGCTTTGCTTGTTGTAATTCTGAAAAATCCTTGCTTTAAAGTGTTGTAAACATTGCATAATTTTTTGTACATTTGAATTTTTTGGAGAGAGAATCATTTGTCTATTATATGTAGTATAGATTTGATATTTGATACATCAGTGGAACATGTTCAACCAATATAAAGGGTTTGATTCATATGTTTTGTTGGCAATTGTTTATCCAAAATTAGGGTGTAATTTTCCGTACAAAGTTTATTGAAATAAATAATGTGGGCATGGTTGGTTCTCATTTTGTAGAGTATAGCAAGGAAAAAAAAATACAATTTTCTTCAAGATTCATGGTTACAAAACTTTGAACTTTTCAATGAATCATTTGTCATTTGAGTCTAAAGAGTGTTTACGTGTTTGGGTTTGCTTATATAGAGAGCTATTTTGCGCATTGTGTTTGGTTGTTGACGAAAAAAAAAAAAAAAAAAAAGGCTTGAAGTTGTTTTTCAATACACAATTTTAGATTGCCCATTTTTTAAGTTGATTAATCTTAGGTGGCATCAAATCACAAGTTTACACTTTAGAGTAGCATAAGCTGTCTTATGTTAGCATGAGTTCTTAGGGGTGATTTTTTTTTTTTTTTTTTTTTTTTTTTTTAACAAACACCGAGAAGTTGACCTTTCTAATAATGGTAAAATCATAAATTAAAGTTAATGGGGGTCGAATTGGATTTCATTATTTTTTTTAACTTCTTTGCACTAGAAGTTTAGGTTAGTTGTTAAAAAACTTCATTTTTTTTTTTAATTTTTTATAAAATCTTGTATAGGTTGATGATCAACAGTGTGCATTAGTATTGCTTCTTTTTCTTAATATCTTCAAATATGCTTTTTTTTTTTTTTTTTTTTTTTTTTTTTTTTTTTTTATCAAGGTTTCAACATAAAAATGCTTCTCAATTCAAACAAATGTGTATTAATTTTTATTACAATACTCACTAAACAACTCAAAAAAGTTAGGGGCTTTATTATTTTTGGTAATGGGGTCGGTTTTTGATCAGGTGGATGTTGCTCAATCGCTAGGTGGGGACGTTGTGCTATTGCCTCCTAGGTGTTGGATTTCTTTACAAGTGAATAACAACTTATCATTTAAGTTTCTTATATATGTATAACAACTTTTGACTTGGTATTTACTATTTATACATACTAGCCTTAGGCCCGCCCCGATGGGGCGCTAGCATTAAGTTAAATTATTGAAAATATAAAATGTGTTACATGTATTGTATAAAAAAAATATACATATAAGTGTGAAATGCATAATATGGACCGGCAAAAAAAACCGAGTGAAGGTGAATATATTGAGTGTCTTATTCCTAACGATTAAAACATCAATATTTTGGAAAAAGTTACAAAAAATACAACTAAAGCCTGTGAAGTACTTCTTTATACACAACGTTTGTTGTGTAATTACAATAGTTTCCGTCTTTATCACAACATAATACTTTTAGACCTTTCTTGTTTTTAACTCTTGATACAGCCACATATAGTTGTCCGTGAGAAAAGACCGGACGTTCCAGGTAAAGACCGACCTTGGATAATGTTTGCCTTTGACTTTTATTAATTGTCATCGCAAAACAAATAGATATCGGGAATTGTCTTCTGTTAAGCTGAAAAGGCATCTTCTTATCAGACGGGCTAATGTTCATGCGAGGAATAGCGACAACTGTACCTAATTGACCTCCGGCTATGATCTTTGCCTCAATATTATTGATCCCCATCCTAACAATTTGTAACCTTGTACCATTACATAGACCACCTCTTTGGTCTATGTTGCGGATACACATTATCGGAGCACCGACCTTTAGAACTAACTTATGATGTGGAATGCCGGACATTCTTATTGTGTTTAAAAATTCAGTGGTATACATCAACTCGTCGTAGTTAAAATCTACGTCTATATCCCACACAGAATCTGAACTATAGCAAACCTTCTCCCTGCCAGATAGTTTGGACATCATGCGTTCGTTAACTTTGTCCACCTGTTCATGAGTGGGTGCAAGAATAGCTCTATCCTGGAAATATGTCGAATCCCACAAATTTTCCTCCCAATTACCATAAGTTTCCTTTATAATAGCATCAACATGATCGTCAGAGTTAGGTATTAGCATATCTTCAGGGAACTCAACCTCCGCATGACCGTCGTTTTTACCACCTATCTTCCCTTCGCCTATATTCAATATCCATTCCGCGAAATCATTTATTTCCGCTGCGTCGTCTGGATTGCACCCGACTCTAAGTCTCATGTTTTTGGTAAGTTTTAAAACAGTGCAATGCCTCCACAAATATGACATATTCAACGAAGCATGTACAACATCTTGCCTACTTCCATTCGGAATGACCGGTAAGATTTGTCGAAAATCACCACCAAAAACAACAACTTTACCACCAAAGACCTTCTCATCAGCCCCTATGTCTAAAGATATGTCTCTCAATGTTCTGTCAAAAGCTTCATAGGCAAGTTTATTAATCATTGGAGCTTCGTCCCAAATAATTAACTTTGTTTGCCTTAACAAATCAGCAAGGTCTCCATCTGCCTTAATTGAACACATAGAATCCTCCACAATATTAATGGGTATTGCAAACCGAGAATGGGCTGTTCTTCCACCATCAAGCAAAAGTGCTGCGATACCACTTGATGCCACATTTAGAACAATCTCACCTTTAGACCTTAAAGCTGCTGTCAAAGTCTTGTACAAAAAGGTCTTACCAGTGCCTCCGTACCCATATACGAAAAACATTCCACCACTGTTATTATTGCATGCATCAATAATAGTCTCGTATATTCCTTTCTGCTCATTAGTCAAACTGTTATACAGGGATTCATGTTGTAAAATAAGTTCCGGTATTTTATAGTCCAATTCATCATAAATCAACCGGTTGTAACCTTCCATTGTAAACTCTGAATCAGGGTAAGGCATGTTAACTATATTCTTCAAGCTCTTACCACAACTAAGTAACTTTTCCTCAATGTATGTTAAACATATATTGTATCGCTGAGTGTCACTTAGCTCTAGATCTGTTGACAAAAAATTGATTTTTCTGAACACTTTAATCCAAATATATTACGTTTATATAGGTGATAAATTAGTATAAATGTAAATGATTTATTACCTGGATGATTTCGTTTATTCTTTTCTAATTGTAACACATCTTCCGCCAACAGTTTCCAAGACTTCTCCCAAACAATCTCAGGCCTAGACATAGTATCAGTTAATATTAAACTTACAAAATAATTTCGTAAGTAATCTCCCATTCCCCATTGACTTGCTTCAATAAGCCCATCGATGTACTCCTTGTCATCATCAAGCAATCCGCGTGCATAGCAGGCATCTTTGCATGTAGGATACACAACACCATCAAACTCCCTTAACTCTTCCCATTCTTGAGCACCTCTCACATGGTTTAAAAGCCTACGTAAGTAAAAGAGATCCCCCCAAGAAGGAGGAACATGGTGTATCCGTCCAATGCTTTTACCTATGCAAAAGAAACATATGTTTATAGTATTGAAAAAACTTATGCTGCATGAATTTAAAAAGCTTGTTTGACGTATAGATGTACCTTGCTTTCTTTGTGTCCAAATTCTGTCAGTTTTATTCCAAACATAAAATTTTGGGATTTCGACGTACAAAAGTTTTAGTGCCTCTGTATCTGTTTTATTAAGATCCATCCAAGCTAAAAACTTAGAAGTATTTGCTGAAGTCTTATCAAGTTGATAATCAATACTTTCAGTAGGATCAAACACCACAGATTGTTGGTTTGGAAGGTGGAATGGTAATCGTTCGACAGCGGGAAATCTGTGATGAATATCAAACTTGAAAATTCTCCACGCAGCCTCACATGAAGATAAGTAACGACAGTCGTAGTAATCCTTAATCTCATCCTTTTCTTCATCTTCAACAGCCGCAGTAACTCTATCTAGACCCTTGTTTATGTACTTAAAAAGATACTTAATAGATCCAAATTGATTGCACCATTCTACGTTGATGTGAGCTTGGTATCTAATAAACAACAAAAAATACAAATTTAGAATTTCATAAGTAAAAGAAGTCTTAAAATAGATTCAAATATATTTCTAGTACCTTTTCAATAACGTAGGGTTGTACGGGACAACAAAACCACCATCAAGATCAGCTCCTTGTTTTCTAACACTTCTGCCATTATCACTTCTTTTGTATATGGCATATCCACTCTCATCATCAATGAAAGTGGACTCATTGAATTTCTTGGGGAAATTCTTAGAACACTTATTCTCCACCATGCATGGGCAGTTTCTATGTTCGGGACCACATGGGCCGTGCATCATAAATTCTTTGACCAATTGGTGTAGCTCGGGGTCTTGATCTTTATCTGGTATTTCAGCGGATATGCACCTATCTATGTCAGCCGGTAATCTCAACTTATCATCTGATTCCAACCATACACAAAGATGACAATGAGGCAAACCACGCTTCTAAAACTCTATTGTATATACTTCTGTTAAGAGATTAAGATACATTAAGTAGTTAATAAAAAATACACAAACTATTTCAGTATTTATTTCTAAAGTTGACCAAGTGTATTTAGTTCTAAAGTTGGTGTATCATATATTCTGATTTATATTAAACATACATGCATTCGTTACGATGTTTAAATGAAAAAGATAAAAAAGAACTTAGTAAAGCTCATATTTTGTAGTTACATCAAAATGTCTACTTTATTTTAGTATAAACTTCTGTTAAGAGATTAGGATACATTAAGTAGTTAATAAAAAATACACAAACTATTTCAGTATTTATTAGTGTGTTTAATGGATGTTTTGATAGAAAAAAATTTACCTGCTCGTACTCGTCCAAATATTTTTTTCTCTTTTATATCCTTTAACAATTGATCAAGCTTCATTTTAAAAACCCTTGTTGTAGCGTCTGGTCGATCTTCAGATTTCAAACCTCTCTCTTTGAGAAACCTTGTAATTTCAGGCAATTTTGGATTACATGTAAATGTAATAAACAAATCAGGATATCCATAGAACTTGCACATTGCCATCGCATCCAAATAGTTTTGTAACATGTAACGTGGACTACCGGTGTACGATGACGGTAAAATAACTTTGGTTCCACGTTTTTTATTTGGTTGGTTTTGTTGCTCAGCTGCTTGTGCTAATCTTGTATACGTTTCACACCTAAGTTCCTTTTGCTGTTTACGTACGTACCGCATCCTTTCAGCCTCCACCATAGTATAACCGTCAACCAAAAATTGTTGAAATAACCTTCTTCCATTCAAAATTGTTGAAAAAACGTTTGGCCGGTCTTGAATGCGATATGCAAACCATTCACGCATGGTCACATATTTTTTTTTTCATCTGGTGTAGCATCGGTAATACCATAATGGTAAATGTCCGTACGATATCCATCTTCAGCGTATGGGAACAACAACGGATACTGCAAAGGAAGGAATGACACGTGGAGCTCGCTAATAGTTTTCAGCTTTCCACTATTTTTGTGGACAATGATGTCTCTTTCAGTAGACATTGAATCAAAATCACCAACAATGAGGGCTGCAACTTCATTTGAAGTTGGTAGGTCGTATTGCCTACCATCATGTGGACGTCTACCTATAAGCTTGATCCTGACATTTGATTCACCTTCAGCCAATTTTCGTCCAGCATGCCTATACTTCTGAACCAAAGGGTTGTTAAGATCCAGCATGTTTTTAATGTCTTTTGTGAGCTGCGGGTCTATGGTTTTTGTTGTTGATGAAGATGCATTATCGCTTGAACTAAAAGAAAAGATAAGTTTATTCATTAGAATATGCATATAATGATAATATGGAAATATAAGTTTTAATTTCTATTAACAACAATACAAACCTAACAACATTGATGCGGTTTTGAACCTCGTTTGCTGGATCATATATGTAAAGGTGTCCAAACTTAGGCGGTTCGTCTTTTTTTGGTAACAAATCCCCCATCACGTGGTTGTTTTCCCCTTGAATTCTAAAACAATATGGACCGCGTCCAGTATTAACCGACTTGTCTTGTTTACCAGACATCCATGTAAAAGCAAACACGGAATTATAACGTCGTATGTTGTCCAAAAACGTGTTGCTATTAGGGTGTTCTGCTTTTAAAAGTCGCGTTAACAAAGTAGGAGGATTCTTCGACGCCACTGGTAGTTTAACTTTACCTCGACCACAACAAATAGAATATCCATCATCATTAGCTGCATTAGTAGCTCCCCTTTTACTTTCAGCAAGCCACAACAATGCACCACATTTGTCGCATTGTTCAGTCGGATCTCCATGGTCAAAATACTCTATTGAAAAGTTCATAAATTATTTTTAGCGAGGTGCTAAAGATTATTCACACAATAAGGAATAGTTTGTATTAATATTAAATATGAGATGCACCTTTAGAAATGCCTGATATACGATCCATATATCCATATTCATCTTCAGTATCTTCGTTTGACAAATCAAATGGAGTACTACTTGCAATTGACTTGGCTTTTTTACTTGTGCTAACTTCAGATGATGATTGAACAGTAGTATTCATTACACAACTTGATGGTATAATTGAAGGACTACCTGTAAGTGCACATAAGGTTAGTATATCCAAATCAGTGAATATAGTTAATAAAAAGCAAGTATATTAGTATATCTTACCAATGTCGAATTGTACCGGGGTCCTGTTTTTGAATCTTGTTCTATTATTAGTTGTTGAAGGTTTACCTGTAATGAATAATGCAGAGAACATGTGTGAATACGATAAAAAAATGTTGTTGTATAGCAATTCATGATTTAAAAAAAAAAGTACTTGTACCAGTCTGGTGAATCTGTTGTTTTGGATTTGTAAAATTAGGAGTTTGAAAAATAGGAGATGATGATCCAACACCAATGCTGAAAGGGGTGTTTGGAACAGGTTGTTGTAGGGTACGGCGTGTTTCCTGATCTATTAAATGTAACAGAAGAAATAATGTATGTCGGTGTTAACTTATAGGGAATACATATGTATACATATATATTGATAAACAATTGATTATAAGATATAAGCAATAAGCAATTACCTTTTGTAATGCAGGAGACAATATTTGGATCAAACGAAGTGGTACTGTTAATTGGAGTTTCACATGAAGATTGAAAGGTATTCTCTGCTGGTATTGATTGATCACCTGGATAACATGACCATTTTATGGTAAAAAATAAGTTTATAAAAAGTAAACTAATAATTACTGCATTTTTTAAAAATTACCATTTTGTTGAGGTCTTTTCCGGGGCCTTCCAACTGGTTTACGTGTTTTTTCTGTAACAGGCTTTGATGGATCCAAATTTTCTTTATTTGATGTAATGTCAACTGTTACAGGAGTATTATAGGGGCGTCCAAGTCGCCTTAAAGGTGTTGCAATATTTGTACTTGTTCCATACTGAGAAACAATAGGCGTTTGGTTTGTGAATGAGAGTGAACCTACAACAACATTATGAAAGGAATTTATATTGACATGACATGGTTAAATAAAAGAGAACAATATGAACAAATAAATGATAACTGTGAAATATTACCTGATGTAATGGCCGATAATGGGAATCTTTGTATATTGGCCGCTGGCATAGGGTTAACACCATCTGTAGCCATCGCTACATGTCTATTACTTATTGAAGGAATTTGATTTTCCTTGGTTTGTAAAACTCCAATACTTTTATTAGCCAGTGCCGCTGTATCAGCATGAATCTTGCGTGGGCGTCCTGGCCTCCTTAGTGGTGGTGCCAACGGTATAGCTTTTGATCCAACGGATGGAATGATCGTAGCATTAGGTTTAGAAAAAGTTGTAGGTGTTACTACTTGGAAGTTTTTTGTTGGAGTGTTAACACCATCTGTAGCCGTCGCTACATGTCTATTACTTATTGAAGGAATTTGATTTTCCTTGGTTTGTAAAACTCCAACATTTTTATTAGCCAGTGCCGCTGTATCAGCATGAATCTTACGTGGGCGTCCTGGCCTCCTTAGTGGTGGTGCCAACGGTACAGCTTTTGATCCAACAGTTGGAATGATCGTAGCATTAGGTTTAGAAAAACTTGTAGGTGTTACTACTTGGAAGTTTTTTGTTGGAGTGTCAACAAAACTTGTTTGGTTAGATGGAGAGGAATATGTTCTAGGTATATAGATGGGATGATAATTAAGAATTGGGGTAACAAAAGTAGACTGTGTACCTAAATAACAAACATATATACTTAATAAAGCTTAAAAAAAGAATGTTTGCGTAGTAATATAACGTAGTACAAAACACGTTATTAAGAATTCTTACTTGAAGTGATATCGGAGAGAGGATATTTTTGTGGATGGATTGTAGCTTGAGGATGATAATTCAGGACATTATTGTTACAACCATAAGCACCTCCCATGCTCGTTTTGTCTGCAACTGTTTAGATTAAAAAGGGAAATGCAATTATAATAATAGTACTTAGTAAGTTATAATATTTTTACATTTTTTGGCATTACCTGTTAAATGGCATTGTTCAGTACTTGTAGTTTTGGCAGTTGGTGTTGGAGAGAAAACATGTTTACGTTTGGCTAAATGATTCAATTCCACAAATGGCAAATCATTGAAAGATAGCACATTATGGTTCAATGGTTTATCTATGTTAGAAGACTTTCTTTTGTTTCTTGTGTCATTAAGATCTGCATATATTGATTGAAAAAGTTAATAAATGAAAGTGTGATTTATATACATGTTACATAACTTGTTGAAGAATGAGGATGAATATAAAATATGGATCGATATATCAAATTGTTTACCATGAGATAAAAAAACTTGATCATGAATATTGGAATTCATAGAACTTGAAGAAACATCATCGGATGGAGATATTTTATTATTTGAATCCTTTTCTTGAAGCCAAATATCTCCATTAACATGGTTGAACATGTTACTAATATTACCATGCTCCTCTTCAATATTGGAATTTAAAGTTTGTTTTTTCTTTTTGTTATTTACTATTTATACATATTTGGCTAATTAATAGCGCAATTAAATAATCATTTTGCATATTTCACAATTACATAAATGGTAATCATCTCATGTCTCTCAAATTGATTTTATGCTCATTGACTCAGTTTCGGACATTAACAAGGTTAGAACCAACACTTGAAAGGTATGAAATTCAACTATGTTTATTGTTGTATTTCTGAAACTATGTAATATAATGTTTCTGAAAATTATAGTTTGGTTATCTTACTCGACATTTCCGGAAGTTCACCTTCGATTGTCAAACTTGGACTATCTCCATTCATGTCCCCCATGCTAGGATTCTTGTCATTACTCAAATTGTGCTCTAACAAGAATGCAAAAAGAAGACATAATCAGTCGAAAGTCAAAGCCAGAACAAATCTTCTTCTGTTAAACAAATTATACGACATAGTTTATATGATTTTTGGTTTAATTTACTCCTTAAAACAGAGATTGCAAAGGTTAAGCATTCAGCCATTAACGATATCCTTACTTGAACCACTTTTCTTCCTCCTCTTCTTCTTTTTCTTCTTCTCCACTGTGTCCTCATTTTTTTCAAGAGCATTAGCACTGTTCAAAATTATAAAGTTATGTGCCAGTTAAGTCCTTTTATATACAATTATACATGATAGACTTAAAAATAGACAGCTGTAAATTTATCTCACCCATTTTCTTTAATTATTATTGATTCTGAACCAAACTTATCATCCTTCGTAGGACTAACATACCCACTGGCTGTAGGTTTTATGGTACTCGCTTTCCTTTTCCTATTCTTCTTCTCCTCTTTGTCCTCACCTCTTTCGAGAGCATTAGTAGAGCTGTTCAAAAATTTCAAAGTTATTTGTCCGTAAAGTCCTTTTATATAAAATCACCATACAAAATAAGCGGAAAACTAAGTAAGCCAAAACAAACACCCCCTAAATGAGAATGTTTACCTGAGTGATGCGAAGTATTTTGGGATCATTCTGGTTGTGCAGCAGAGTGTAAGGCTCATTGGGCTTTAAGTAAACCCCTTTTTTTATTTTTTAAACAAAAAAGAAAACCATTCATTTGTTAGTTACTAACAAACAAACATTAATAATAACAATAGTTAAGAAAAAGAAAAGTGAAACAAACCCCAGAAAGACATCCCCACCGATGATGATGATGTTTTGGCGGGAAGATAATGAGGAGGGGATACAAAGTGAGAAACCCTTTCTTCACTTTCACTTTGGGTTGGGGTTTGGGTTTTTTTTTTTACTGTATAAAATAGTTAAGAAAAAGAAAAATGAAAGAAAAATACCCCAGAAAGACATCCCCACCGATGATGATGATGATGTTTTGTCTTCTCTTTTGGCGGGAAGATAATGAGGAGGGGATACAAAGTCAGAAACCCTTTCACTTTGGGTTTTGGGTTTGGTTTTTTTTACTGTATATGTATTTTTTGGGAACTTGACATAAACTCAAGAGACGATTACGGATTTCTTTTTATGGGCTTTCCATTTCTCTTCTTTAGGGAATTACCCCTTTATTAAAAGCGAAGTTGAAATTTGTATTTTTATAAACTTGTTTGGCAGATGGGTTTAAGCTTAGGCGTGTTATTGTAAAATTAATAAAAATGATATAATTAAATGAGTTTTTGTATATGTTAAATATTTTTTGTGGGTAAATAAGTAATTTATTATTAAAAAGCCCCGGTCTTAAGTTTTTAGCCCCTTTTATGAGGCTAAAATTTTTAACCCTTTTAAAAGCTTATGATTTCATAAACCCGCATGACAAACAAGACTTATTTTATAAACCGACTTATTTTAAAAGCCTAAGCCCATGTAAGGCCATATAAACTACTTCGTAAGCCCATTATATAAACATATCCATGGGTTTGGGCCCATTATGCTTTGGCTCTTTGTTGTTGAATATGTACTATCAATTTTCTCATACCTGGTGGGTTTGCAAGAACAATCTAAACCATCATCACACTCGGCTTTTCTATTTTGTCACACAACCCCACTATTTTGCCTAAAATGCATCATGTTAACACAATACTTGAAATCAGTAACAAAAATAGCCAAAAGCTTAGAGAACCATCATGAAATTTAACGTAGTCTAACTTTTCATATGTGCACTCGATATCAAGAAACGCTTCTGAAAAATGGCGTTTACAAAAGAAAGATGAATAAAAATCATAAAGAATATGGTCAGATACAGGTGATAAATTTTGAATTTTGAGAGAATACAACACTATTCTAATCAAGTTGCTTAGTCCAGTCAAAAGAGTCCCAATCTCGACGAAAATCTGCAACATCTTGTTTTTTACTGTCTAAAGAGTCACGTTGGTGGCGCCGATGCATGTCTTCTGCAGGCAAACGAAGCATACCCCTTACAACATTCACACCAAAACTGCTCTTGAACTGTGATTCATCATCGATAACATGAACATACCCTTTCTTCAAACCAAACTCCACATGAAAATATGGGAAGTCTGGGGGTATTGAGTGACGCAGCCCCTTTTCACTTGTATCGATTAGTTTCTTGGCGTTGTGTTGACTCCATTCCGATTCAGCTTCATCTATTGCCTGCAAACAACAACCGACCATTACTTACCAAACCACAAGTCCCGTCACGCACAAAGCCTATCATTAATTTTGTCAAAAGTTTACGCGAACCTTTTTGAAATAAAGAGGAGCCTGTTTAGCAACTTCTGGAGGCAAAGGGATGCACTCTATCATACAATGTCTGCTCTGCTTTGCCAACCCCATAACCGTCTCAAGAAAAACAACCTCCTTCTCTTGCTTTGCAAACATCATTAGAAGACACTTCTTGAAATTGCGTATTTCATCCCACACATTATCATCAACACTTCTTGTGGCTAGATCGTGCTGCATGAAAAATAGAGATAAGCGTTATAGAAAACACTCGACTAATCTATATGAATAACTAAAGAGAAACTTGAACATGAGAAAAACTAACCTGCATGGGCAATATGCAACAATGCCCTGGTACAACAGGCTGCCACTGAGGTAACATCATATATGTGAAATTGGCGATTGCAATAACAAGATGACGTGGTCTCTTAGGGTTCTCAAAACAAAAGTTGCAACGTTCCTGTTGGGTCAAAATACGTTTTTCAAAACGGGCTGGCTTGGGAGCAGCATTATTGTCACCTTTACCCCGTTTCTTTCTCTTAGGTCCCTCATCATTATCATACTCATCATCTGCCTGACCTGATATACTGAACTTTTTGTTTTGCATAATTGATCGAGCAACATGCATGTCGGCATCTTCCTCTCTATTCTTTTCGCGTGATTTTAAGCCGTGCATAATATACCTATATATAGAAAGAAAAGATGTCATCAAACTATCATAAAGGGTATAAACGAGTACATGACATTTACATCTGTAGATAGAACTCGACAAGAGAAAGGTCTATACAAAGTTTAAAATTATATTCTCTTTTTGTATATACCCCTTGCACATTAAGCCGAATGCTAAAGAAAAAAAAAAAAAAAAAAGTTACCTGCTTGCGGTTCCATCACCCTGTGGATTGCTTCCGACAGTATCAGTTTTGGTTTTCCCTTCATTAACCTCTGCCTCTTTCTGAAATAAAGAATAATAATTTTCGTAAATTAACTTTCCACAACAGATAAGGTTCCTAACAATAGCGCAACCGTTTCAACCTTAATAAAGTGCACAGTAACCACATAACTAAAAGACATTTAAAAGAAAGAATGATGTTCAGCCCACATAACAAAGCATGCTTTCAAAACAACCAGGAGAAGCTAGAAGTCTAATCCTGAACTTTTTATGAGAGAAATATCATCATCCATCTGTTGCAAAAACAAAAAGTAGGTCCTTACCAATAGTTTGTCAGCTTCGGCATGCTTTCCTTTCATACGAAGCTGCATAACTTTAGCAGCCAACTGGTTTGCAATTAGTGCAGGCTTCATGTCTGCACGAGACGATGGTTCTTCAGATTTGGACACCTCTCTCCTGTCACCACCATCTGTATGAGACAATGGTTCTTCAGATTTGGAATCTCTCCTGTCACCACCATCTGTAGACGATGAATCATCGTTTTTCTGCTGCTGTGACACCTTGAATTGATGCAAGAAACTCAAATCGTTGCTGAACTTTTGTAAGCTGGACAATGCAGAAGAAATAACACCAGCGTCCTTAACTGACATGCTTTGACCTCTCCACTTGCCTCATGAAAAAGATTCGTCACGTCTGGGCACCCTCATTTTAGCATGCATTCCCTTCTGGCTATCGTCTCAATGCAACCAGCTGATATCAACACATTTGCAGACATTTAACCTGTGACATATATAGCAAACTTTCACAATCCAAAACAAGTTTTAAAATAACAGGCCACTAAGCTGAGCTCTAATCAAGTAATAATTCATAATCCTCTTCTGAATCATAAGGGTATGCGTTTACACATTCGCTCAGTTAATTAGTTATTTGGATAACTGGACCACTAACTGGTTTGAAAAATACCAACAGGCAACAGCGAACTAACTTCTTTAGAAGCATGCAACTGTAAAATGGCCATATGTTTTTCATTACAAGGTCAGAAACTAATAGATTAACGGGCCAACATTCATGCCCTGCTGGTTGACTTTAAAGCTTAATGATCCTTCTGCCAAGTTTTTTACCTGACAGGTATTTTCCCTTCAAAAAACAATGGCCTACGCCTGGAGTTATAAAAAATGGAAATTAACTTGAAATGTACTGAGGTACATGAATCACAACCGAAGATTACAGTAACAATACTTACATTTTGATCACCTGGCTGGTCCCTATCCTGCTGTCTTATTCTGTTTTTAATGGCATGAAGGTGAGCATGAGACGGTGCAGCAGAATTTGATGCCACAGAAACCGCTAGTTTACCCAAAGAACCCCACCGCTCTTTAACTACCTGTAATGATAAATACATATCATTTATACCATGATGATGACAGAAAAAGGAATACATGATGGATTAATTATGCAAGCAAAATGCACCTCATCAATGTCTTTTCCTTCACGAGCTGCTTGCTCTTGAGAACGCTTCAAAGCTTTAAGTCTCCAGCTTGCACCTCCGTCTCCTACTTAGGGGTGAGCTCGGTTCCGGAACCGCACGGAACCGAGAGAACCGAGAACCGAAAAATGGATGGACGAGGAACCGAGAACCAGACCAAGTAGCCTGTCTCGGTTCCGGTTCGGTTCCTGCGGGTCTAACCGATTGGAACCGGAATTTTTAAGAAAAATGCATTATATAAGCTACAAATAATACGTTTAGAACATATGTGAACTAAATGTGGACATGGGTTTGACTTGGTGTGAATATTGACAACGGCCAAATAAGGAATAACAAACTAATCAAAGCTTGTCTCTTTTCCAAGTTATGTTGCTTCTGTTGTTAGATAGGAAAAAAAAATTAAAAAAAATAAACACACACACACAAACACTAATCATAAAGTTACAAGTAAAAAAGCATAGAGCTAGCATTGATTCTTTCCTTGGTTATGTTTGTACTACTGTTACATTAAGCAAATAACTTTCTTGCTCCTACTGTTACCCACTTATAGTTGATCAAAACATAAACGCAATTACACAAACACATACATGTTGTTGATTCTTGCTAATGTTATGTTCAAACCAAAAAATTTGTTGCAACTACTACTAGTGTTCAGGGCCATCCCGTGGATTTTGAGGGCCATGTGCCGTAATTACAGATTGGCTTCGTGAATCGGCAGATTCAAATACATGTAAACAACCTCACAAAAAGTGCAATCAATGTAGGTATACAAACAGAAAATTAACACATTCTTGACAAAATATCTTCATAACATTTTACTTAAATGCAGGTAATTCAAACCAAAATTGAACCGATGAACGGATGTCAAAATTTTGGGCAAAAAAACATAAAAATAAAAAGAGTGCTGATGTATTGTCAAGCACTTTTAATGAAGAACCAAGGAACCGGACAGTTAATCAGATCAGGTTGAGTTGGCTTCAGGATTCACCACCCCTTGTTCCAGATCACCACCACTTCCATCTTTCTTGGGGTCAAGACTCAGCAGCTCTCTGGTATCCACCTTACTACTTATCTGAAAATACAAAGAAACTCTTGCAAGATGAACAAATGATAGCAACCATTTCGGATATGAAAAAGAAGGTCAATAGATGGACTTTATGCATTTTATCCTCTTATTTCTCGGCCCACCTATAAAGTAAAGTTACTGATTTTTTTAGCCACTTCCTTCCCAATCCATCTTACTCAAAATTACAGTTATTGACTAATGGAGTACTAATTTAATAGCATAATTTTTATTTGAACACTACTAATTAGATTCCTAGATACCGAATAACCAACCAATTCAATCTCGAATAAGTGCAAACTTGATAAACCAAATCAACTTTAATACCGCGGATCTATAAAAAAATTTACTCGTATTAACTGTGCTAGAAGTGTGCATACCCTCTAGTCTAAATTTCTAAATCCGCCAATCAAACACAAACAAAACACAAAGGACTTTAAGAAGAAGTAAAAGCATACCTCGCTGTCGCCGGCAGACCTTCCACAAGTGAATCGATAGGCAGCAAAAGCCCCAATCACTGGGACTAATATGGCAGCAATGATTTCGATGATCTTCAATATATCGTCGTTTCCCGTCCCCGCCGTGTTAAGAATCTCCATCAAGTTGAAGCTGTTATTCCCCGACACATTCATGTTGTTAATAAACGCATTCATGTTGTTAATGGATTGATGGCTTATGATGATATTTGTGCAGTGGAAAAAAAGGATGGTAAAGCATGGTTATTTATACAGATTTTGGATCGATTAGCAAGTTCCAACACGTGGCCTGCTGCTAATTTTCCCACTCCACTGATGTTGATGTTTCAACTAGAGCTCTGCTTGTTTGAAATGAGAATAAGTAATCAGAGCACAAAGTCTTTGGTGAACTCATGGAATATGGAATATTGCTAAAACATTCATTGATGTTGATGTTACAATAACGAGTTGGTTGTAAAGGCATCATTTGTATTTGTAGCTCTTTATTGTAGGCTAATGGCATATATCTATTTGGCTAAGGCTATCTGGTTTTATTATTTTATTTATAAGGCTAAGGCTATCTGGTTTTGCACTCGATTTATTTTAACTTTACATGCTTTTTCTTTGGCCCTTGTTGACCACACACTAGTCTATTTTTTAGACAAACTCTCCCCTAGTGGGAGGGGTGTACTTTTTTTTGTTTTTTTTTGTACTTTTGTCTTGTAGTTTTTTTTTTTTTTTTTTTTTTTTTTTTTTTTTTTTTTTTAAGTTTGTAATGTTTTTGTTTTGTATATTTTTTTGTAATGTTAGTAATGTTGTGTATACTTAATTAATAATAGTTGCCTATATGACGTTATAAAAAAAGATTAATAATTGCCTATATGACGTTATAAAAAAATATGACGTTATAAAAAAAAATGACGTTGACTTATTTGCATTTATAAACTAATGTTTGTAATGTTTTTGTGTTGTGTATAGTTAATTAATAATTGCCTATATGACGTTATAAAAAAATATAACGTTATAAAAAAAATATGGCGTTATAAAAAAAGATGACGTTGACTCATTTGCATTTATAAACTACTACAAGATCAGTGTTTACACCTAAACTTAAATTATTTAAAAACAACAACTATTATTATAAAATTAAACGTCAACGTTAACATATTATTTAAAAACAACAATATCTACGACATATGAAGATTATTCATTTCGGTTAAAAGATCATGGAGCCGGGCACTTGACTGACAAGCGTGATCCTCAGGATTCCTTGCCATTTCTAACTCCATTTCCAGCGCCTTTATTCTTTGCTTCAACAACTTGATCTCATTTTTTGTAGCAACGCAGTTTGAGCAATGCGTTGAAGAAGAGGCTTGACTAAAGTGCTGTGCTTCAAATACATCTTTCCACGCGAAGTATCCACACCCATAGTCTTTTGTACCTGGCTGTTACATGTTCAGGAAATAATAAGAAATGTATTTTTAACAAACAAATTATTTACATAACTAAGCAAACGTATGATTAATTACCACTGAAAGAGGACATGCATAAAACAGTCGCCCACGACTACCATCTTGCCAGGATGTCCGTTCTACAATAAATCCTTTATTACATCGGCACCAGAAAGGATTTCTTTGGCTCATCTGACCAAAGAATTTGCATAATCAATCAATAATGTTATTTACTAATATAAATAAATATTTAATCAATTACTATATAATACAAACAATTATTTACAACATAAATCAATAATCATTTACAATGTCGATAGTCGATGTTGATATAAACTTATCCATTGTTCTGCAATTGGCTGTCGGAAAAACCTCCATTGTGGGTGGTTACGCGGAAGTGTAAAAGTTGGGTCTAGCGTCGGTATAATGTAATGAGCACATGAGCCCTCCCCCACACGGGCAATCACAAGGGGGTCGATTCCTTGTGTGTTGTTTGGCCCGGAAAAAAGCGGAAAACATGTGTTAAAACCGAATGGTATGGCGGAGTGATATTTTTATCACTTTCGCAACCTTCAAATCCGAGCCTTCTAAAAATTCCACATTTGGCGATGACGATAACAATTATCCGAGCCTTTTGTTTGTGTTTGTCTCAATACTGCAGTTGTGTTTGTCTAAAAAATAGACTAGTGTGTGGTCAACAAGGGCCTTGTTTGCAGCTGTGTTTGTGTTTGCAGTTGTGTTTGTGACAAAAAAAAGAGGACTTGGCGATGACGATAACGGAAAAATCCGAGCCTTTGTTTTTCTCAATACTGCAGTTGGTTGTGTTGTGTTTTGTGTTTGCAATTGTGTTTGTGTTTGCAGTTGTGTTTGTGTTTGTGACAAAAAAAAAAAAAAAAAAAAAAAAAAAAAAAAAAAAAAAAAAGTTTGCAGTTGTGTTTGTGTTTGTGACAAAAAAAAAAAAAAAAAAAAAAAAAAAAAAAAAAAAAAAAAAAACTTACATAAAAAACAAACTTGGACAAAACAAACAAAAAGGACAAAACCTAAAAGGACAACCACCTAAAAGGACAAAACCTGCAGCTATGGTAGTAGACTAACCTGCAGCTATGGTAGTAGACTACCGTGGGGTTAACACAACCCTTTTCTTTTCCCACTCCCACTTTCACTTCACGTGATTTCTCTTTTCCCATTCTTAAAATCCAATGTAGAGTTCGACTGCAGTAGCAATCATTTTCTGACATACCCTTTTATGTTTACATATTTTATGTTTACATATTTAACGGCCAAGCAAAAACATAAAATATGATATAATAAGCATGTAAAGTCAGAATAGGGCCGCACCGCAAAGTAAAAACCCTTTTATGTTTACAAACAAAAACCCTCGTATCTCACTTCCCTCCATCGCTCACACACATTCATTTCACTCTCGCTAATTACTTTCTCTTTCTAAACCAATCAAAATTTGGAGAAATTTTTAGAGTTTCGGAGAAATTTTTAGAGTTTCAATTTCCGATCATCTCTAATTGATTAAAACACATAAATTTAAGGTTGAAAAGATGAATCCGACTGGTAAGTTTATCATTTATGTTTTAATTTTCGTTTTTGCATACGTATTTTTAGAACCTAGACGAAGTAATAGACTCAAGAATAAATAAACAAATGAAAATGATGAAGAAATGAAAGATTTAACAGTACAACAAGAAAATAAAATGCGTAAGAATTAGGATTTTTTTTTTATATTTATTTTTTAGTTTACTTTTGTATAAAATGATTTTATATAGAGTAAATTACACCGTTAGTCCCTATACTTTTTTCAGATTTCATACGACATCTAAAAACGCTAATATTTTCGTTTTTGATCCACGATCGAGAATGTATTACGCCACTATTCCAAAATCTTGACGGTCGTTAGATTTCCCAGTTAAGTCGGTCCTCACGTGCATCCCACACGAGGGCACTTTCGTCCGATCACGTTTTGGTACTTTCCCCACTCACACCGCCTTATATGAGTAGGTGATTGTTCACTTTCTTCCCATCCACACGTGTACATGCTTTTACATATCTCGATACATCTCTTGTAAATCTCGATTGCATGCAAAGCGTATTCCACAATCTTTTCTTTTTTCACTCAAATATTTCCATCACTCCCTCTCTCTACTCAACTTTATTTATTTCTTCCCCAAAAGCTAAAAAAAAAAAAAAAAAAAATTGTACAGTGTTGATGTGGACAAATCGTTGTAATTCGCACATCATGGACCAATCGAAATCCAGGACATAGGTTCTATGGTTGTTGTGATTTTATTGACTGGTACGATCCGCCCATGTGTTCAAGATCAGTTTCAATCATCCCCGGTCTATTAAAGTCAAGGAATGCTATCCAAGCTACACTAGATGATACAAGACGTGAAGCTGCTAAAATGAAGAAATACTTTATCTTAAGCTGGGGGTTTTTTTTTTATAGTTTCCGTGTTATTTTACATGTGAAGTAGCAGTTGGGAAGAGAGTAGGTGATGGGTTATGATTTTTTTTTTTTGTTAATCAGCTGTATTTCATCACCGGTGTAATTATTTGCTGCTTATGAAATATTAGTTCAATGGTATCAAGCATTGATGCAGTTGTGAAATTGTCATTGTTATTGTTATTGTTTTATGTCGTGGTTAAACTATAACGTTTATTTGTTGACTTTTAAATGGGTAAACATAAGTAGTTGGCCATTATCTCATTGTGTTAAGTTTGTGTATTATAATACAAGATAATGGTATTAAGCATGTTGAGTTTGCTTTGGTTAAAAATTGGAAGTTGACTTTTGCATTAAACTGAAAAACAATGGTTTTTGCATACTACAACCCAAGTTAATGGAACTTTTAAACCATGTTGACTTTGTTTTTTTTTTGTCAAAATAGTCATAAGAATTTGCATGTTTTCAATTGCATTATGCAGATGCAAGTCATTTGCACCAACAGAAAATTACCAAAAAATGTAGAATATTAGTCATAAAAGCCTTTAATTGCATATTGTCAATGCAACAAGTTGCAATGACTTGAAAATTGCAATGGCCTAGTACCAAGTCTTAAACATATATCCACATACACGAAAACAAATAAAAATAAGTCTTAAACATGTTCAAACAGCTAACATAAGTTTCTAACTCAAATGTAATCCTACTCAAGTCTTGTTTGGTGTATCAGGTCTAACTCTCTTACTAATTCCGCCACCTCTATATATGCCATTCCTTATTGCATTTCTGTTCCATCTTGGTGATCCAGGACTTCTGCTTCCGCTAGAAATTCCACTTTGACAACTTGGAGTTGCATTAGGATGCCTTTGGCTTTGTATTATAACAGCAAATGCACCTGACCTTTGACCACTTTGATTTGCAGAAGGATGATTGTCATTTCCGGCAGTGTTGCTTCCACCTACATTATCAACATTATCATTTAAATTTGTAACAAATGATAAATAATTAAAACATAAAAAATACAAAAACTTAATAAGAATAAGCATTTATTACCTTCTCTTGCAACAAAAGATGGTGAACCTTCTATGTAATCATCCAAACAAAACCTGACTTTCTTGCAGGGTCTTGGATTACCAGATGAACCACAAGAAGCTTCAACATTTTTCCCTTTTTCTTTGCTTGTATTTTTTGACCCAGAAGTTGTTGCACCACCTTGACCCTTACATGACTGTTTATTATGACCCAGGTTTCCACAAGAAGAACATCTAACAGTTCTTCCTCTCCTACTCAACTTACTATTGCTAACACACGGTGTGCCCTCCATTTTTCCTCTGACTCTCTTCTTCTTAGGCCTATCAACTTGAGAGTGATAATGTGGATGAGTTAGTGTTTTAAGACATGGAGATTTCTTCCAGTTCTCCCTCCCACTAACTGGTTGTATCTTGAAACTGTAAACTTCTTTCCAAGTTTCTAACCAATAACACTTATCAGTCCATGCCTCTGGTAGTGGTACAGGTTGGCCATTGACAGCCATATTCCAGGTTGCAGCAACGACATCTACTTTAGCGAAAAACTGGAGGTTTAAGTGGACGTTGCTCACTGACGTCCTAATTGATGAGGATTTCTTTTATTTTTTGACAAATAAGTTTGATGGGAGGCATGTCAATAGATTGCTGCTTCAGCTCAAAGGTCCCATAAGAGGGTTTGTTTTCTCTATAGAGCCTAAAACGTTGTTTGGAAAAGATGACTTCAATTATGAAGATATTCATGATTGCCTGTTGTTGTTGGGTAATCAAGGAATTGGGGAGCTCATTATTCGAAATTGGTATGGTGAACCAGTTATTTTGCCAACCCAAATGTACACTCGTTTGGAGTTGAAATATCTGGAACTTCATTGGTGTACTTTTCCTAGTTTGGTATCTTTTGAAGGTTTCCCAAATCTTTTGAGCTCATAATTGTTATCCGTCAATTTTCAGACTGGTACAATTTGGGACTTTATTGCTGGTTGTCTCATAGTTGAGTCTCTTAAAATCAATCGTACTGATTCAAACGAGATGAGACTATTGGTTATTGCACAACTTGGGAATCTGAAGAAGTTGTATTTGTCATTCGGTCGTTGGAACCGGGTCACCACAATCACAACTTACAATATATTTCAGCTGAGAAGTCTTCCCAAACTTGAGTCCCTTACACTGGATTTTAAGGAGTGTAGGGCAAGACTAATTTGAGTTTCACACATAAAATTACAAAAAAGTCATGTCTAATACTTATGAAATGTAATTTTGAAAAGTTGTTGGCAGAAGGTAGCTCATGGATGAATGTCCATGTCATATTTGTATCCCTTAAAACTCTAAATCTATCCGGAGTCGATTTTGGGAACAAAAAAATGGTATCATTCAAATAATTCGTGGAGCTCCAAGAATGCAAACGCTAGAAACCAGAGTAAGTGGAATGCATATGAATCAAATACATCATCTTAAATTTCCATGGTTATGCATCACAATACTATCTCAATTTGCAGGCTTCATTGGAAAGTGATCAACCTTTGGAAATTTATTCATTAGATTTAGGCAGCAACAGAATGAGGTCCGACCAACTCGATAGTGTGGTATTTCGATCTTTTCCTAGATCAGTGAATGACTTAACAATAATAAAGTTTGTACTTGCTTGTTCCCCCGTGTTGAAGAAACTTTATATCAAGCTCAGCAATTTGAATGATGATCAATCTGAAAATTTGAGGATGAATTGGGAGTTGGCTAGGAACCTGTTGAAACTCCACCGAGGTTCTTTAAAACCTCGCAAAAAATTTTATAATTAATAACGGTTAATTATATATTAATCTCTGTCATTATTTTAATCACCATTTTTACAGAAAAATTTTAAATTTTCTTATTATATTAAATGGTCACGATTACGATATTGCAAAATTCACCAAACGACAAAACAAGTTCTCGACACGTTTAACAAAATATTAAAAACTTACTAATCCTAATTAATAACTAATACAATCCAAACGGGCATTTCAGCCCAACCCCATTCGAAAAACACTATTCATCAGCCCAATGTTCAAAGCCCAATTTCTAGTTTTAATATTTCATTCAGTCGACTAAACTAGCTCCAAAATGCCTCTCTTATTATCTATTTTTATACACGACTATTATATATTTTTGCACTACCTCATTCCTCACCTTGCCAACTATTAACATGTCGAATTTCAAATCCATAGGTCGAGTTTTGATATGTTTTTAGGAGGCGAAGTGATTGACAAAAACTCAACTCAATCGATTCATAATAAACTAAAATCTTAACCGTTTTGTTTCCCTGATGTGTGGGAATCGCACCTTGCTTTACCTCTCGAGGGATCTCGAGAAGCTTACAACCCCCACCAGGCAGTGTACCTGATCGTTGTAGTATAGTATAGTGACAAGTACCGGGGGATTGATCGTTCAGCTTAAGAATAGTGTCGCTAGGATTAGAAAACCTAATTAATAGTTCTAAAGGTGAGGGATGATTATTTTTGTGTTTTTATATTTTTTAGAAAGCAAATAAAATCTCGGGTTTTGATAGAGTGGGCGGAATTAGTTGCTATTCAACTAACCCAAAACTAAGATGCAATCAAAATAAAATAATAAAAATGAAAATAAACTAATTTATACTAAGATTGTGAGCAGTATTTGGAGAAATTGTGTTTACTTAGACTTCACTACTCCCTAGATATCTTTTACACGTTAATTACTTGTTATACTTGTAAGGATGACGGATTGTATTCCTTAATACCATTCGTGGAGTAGCATACATAACTCCCCAACTCTATGAGCTCTTATCTCCTCCTACACCATGACCCAGCACAACTATAGGGATTGTAAACAGTGGCTCATGCATTAAATACAACCAATAAAGACCTAGTACGCCTCGGTTCATGTTTCTTAAGACGTTCAAGCATGTTACCATTTGGAGATTTGCCAGTTTTCTTAAGCCTAACATATAAAATCATTCATCCAAGACAAGAATAGACAAGTAATCAACACATAATCAACATCTAGGTTTCATTAGATCTAAGCAAACACAAAAGAGATCTAGCCTAGCATAATGGAATTGAGACAAGAACAAGATATAAACAACCAACACATAGACATATTGATTGAATTGGAAGAACACTTATCTCAATTACAATGCAAGGTCTCAAGGGTTTGGAACCCTTGAAAAACCTGTAAAAGTACCACCAAATTCGTCTTTAGGGTTTCACCAAAACTTCTCTCTTTTAATGAAAAAAACTAGAAAACTATATATAGGAAAACTAGGCTGACGGCCTTGATCTACTTATGACGGCCTATGTGACGCCGTCACCACCTACGGTATTTTATTCTTGCCACTTTGACGCCGTCAGGATGACTTTTGACGCCGTCACCACCTACGGTATTTTATTCTTCATGTCTGACGCCGTCAAGATGTAACTCTTGACGCCGTCACCTTGTGTCTTCAGCATGGAAAATTGGTACTTTGCCGTTTTCTTCACTTTTATGCTCCAAAAACGTCCAAAATGGCTTCTTTTCCAGAATTCACTCTCCAAACACCTAAAATCACAAAAGGAACGATTTAGGGCAATATTTGATCAAATAAAGTCGGATTCGGGCTTAAATGACCCCCTAAAAACGGATCATTTTTCGCCTCATCATATACCCTTACACTTGAGATTTGCTTGTCCTCAAGCAAATGAGCTTTTATTCTACTCAAAATACAAGTTAGGGGTCATTTAACACTAATATAAAAGTAATTACAACAAATAATCGTTCCACTAAAGACCAATAGACAAGCACGGAGGTCATACACAAGCACCTCACAAATAGTGTTTAGATACTCACATCTCTCGGGTGTAATAAAGTAATATAACATTATGGAAATGGAAGATATCTCTCACTACCTGTCATAGCAAAATAGATTACCATAGGCTTGGGAAAGGATCAAACCTCCACCACATGGCGTAAGCACCTAGGATAAACTATCAAAGAGGTCTTTTAAAGGGTTGTAACGTTAGGTGTAGGGATATGAATTACACGGTTTTGTTGGATAAAGGAAGTTTTACTGGTGGCGAGTTAACAATCTTGGTTAATTACATGTACAAGATGGCGTTGCTAAGCCAAGACTAGACTCGACTTAAGCTAATAAATGAAAAATAACAAAAACATAAAATGAACATAGAATGAAAACGGGATGGTAGTCCGTATGTTTTTTTCTCTTTTTCTTTTCTATATTTTTTTTTTTTTTTTTTTTTTTTTTTTTGCATACACTTTTACCCTACCATCCAAAATAATACATCATAGGGAATGAACATTTCCCTTACACTTGAATCTTTACATACTTTACAATTAACTAATCTAATGACTCGAATTAAGAAAATCAAAACACTTGGAGCACTTTTAAGATTAACGTACATATGGGGGTAATAATATGATGTTCTTCCCCATTACTCCACAAAATAAGTACTTACCCATGAGTCCCAATCGTCCCAAAATAATATGTACAAGGATATGACTCGACTTAGCAACCATGTAACCAATTAGAAAGTTAACTTAGGGTTTAACAAATAACAATAATGCACTAAAAATGAGCGCATACACGGAAGGCTAAGGCGATTTGGGTGTACATTTAAGTGGGGTGTAACAAATTCTTCCTTTAAGTAAAATGCTTAAAGTTAGAAACGAAAAGATAGGCTCGGAGGGGTGTACTAGGGGTATCGTGTACTAAAAATGAGTACAACGCAAAGGGTGTGGGAAAAATTAGTTGACTTAACTAGCCAAGTAATATGACTTAAATGGTCAAGTAATCATAATACGGGTTTAACACAAGGGTGATCCTAATGCCTCTTATCATGCAGTAAATTCTACCACACGAATGTAGTCTCACTAGCGGTCTCGGGATGCATCACTAACGCAAGTTCTAGAATCTAAATGCTACCGGTACACTCATAAGCACCAATAATAAATGCTTTTCCTATCAAATCTAAAGGCGAACCTCACATTTTTGGGTGAAAATTTTTTCTGAATATACGGTTATGTGCTAGTCATACAATCTCCTATCCATGAGACGCTTGCTATGGCTAAAGTTTCACTCCTAAATGTTGTAAAAAATTTTAAATTTGGCGCTAAAATTACACTAACAAGTATTTCTCATAGTTTTATTACACATCTACTATTAAACAAAACAAACTCAAGCGAAAGTGCATATGCAAGGTATCATCTTTTTACCCTCCCCTTACACTTAAGATGAACATTGTCCCCAATGTTCAAGTAAAGAATGTAAAAGTTAAGAAGTAAAGAGAATGAAATCAAATACTCCCCTGATTCGCTCGGTATGGATTATAGGTTGGCCAGGTTAAATCTTCCTCCAAGAAAACGAACAATCAAAGCTTCCCTTCCAGAATATAAATCATCTTCTTGTCAAAAATAACCTGTAAATCCTGACAACAATAGACAAGGCAACCTCACGTAAAATCGGCGGCATCCTATATAAGTTACTAAATCCTAGAAAACAAAGTAAGATATAATGCTTGTGGAATGAAGTTTGCAGATTTCCTGGAGATTATAAAACTTAATAATTCACAAAAACCATAAGACTCCGTTAGAAAAACAAAACCGGTAAAATTTCCAGATTTTTAACTCCTGACGCCGTCAAGAGTAATACTCTGACGCCGTCAGAATGGACCTGCAGAAATTCTTATGTTAAGTTTCCGGAAAATTTCTAGAAAAACTTTGTCCTACTTCCTGGAAAATCCTGCAAAACTTCATTATGACTCAATACAAGCATTTGACTCTAACAAATACGAATATACATGCTCATTTAATATTGTGGAGAATCATGATCGGTTTGTTTCTTAAAAACATATTTGGGGTTTCCCCTTACACTTATCTTTTGCAAAAATACCTTTAGGTTGAAGTTAAGACTAGGCCAAACAACATAATAAAGTATTTCCACATTTTAATTAGAAACATGATCAACCAACAATAAAAATAAAACATGCATACGGAAGCAAATAACAATCAAACAAATAAAATCACACTAAACATGGGTTGCCTCCCAAGAAGCGCTTGTTTTTGTTCGAGTCACGAGCCTGACTCTACCCTTATTTAATGGAAATAGGGGAGGTTTTCCCTACACTTAGGATTAAGTGCGGGTGAAAGTAGCGATACACACCCTTAGGGTGGAAATATGCCATGTGAGGAAAGAGTGGCGGATGAATTATATGCTCAAATGGGTGTGCTCCTATTATTATAACCTTACCTAGTTCACTTTGGTCAATGGGTGAGTTGAAGTTTTCTCCTAAGAAGGGATCATTTTCAATCAACTTCAAGAGACTACTAGTTGGGGATCCATCTTGACCTAATAAACCCGGTTTAAACCCATAATGTTTCTTGTGATCAATCATAAATGGGTGATGTAAGCATGTAAGGTCATTTTCCACTCCTATATTGGTTTCCTCTCTACAAGGCTTAGAGTCCACTACCTTTATCCTAAGACTACCCGGACTACATGGGTTGATGGGTGGGTCGGTTCCTCTTTTGTCTCCTAGAAATATATCTAAGGATGGAAAGGTGTGTAAAGATTGAGGTTCCGGTTCATCAACACTAGGAAATTCCTTAGAACTAGGAGTAAGGTTATCACTACAAGTGTTCAAACCTATATCCTCTAGTGGTGCTTGGTCCAAGGGTTCTACCTCAATTGGGGTTCCTATAGTCTCATCTACTTCTTCCGGGTAAGTCACGGGCGGTGTATGTGCCTCAAATGATGGTAGGACTTGTGGGGTACTTTGTGGGCTTGGATTATCCACCTCATCCTCCATTGTACCTAGATTACCTATATGTTTGTTTTGTACTATGATATTAGGTGCCATCCAACTAGGTATCTCAACATGAGTATATTCATCCCCCAACAAACTTCCTGTTTGCTCCTTCAAACTTGTTATTGATTGATTTGTGATGTTGTTTGTTGGGTTGTCTACTCTATAATAATATTGGGCACAGTCTTCTAAGGTATCCCATGCTTCTTCAGCACTTAATTCCCTAGGGCCCCCATTGGCAAAATCATCAATGCACATTTGGTCACATCGGCTGACATGATAGTAAAAGGTTTCGATTAAGGATGCTAAAGAGAAACTATGATGAGGGAATTTTCGAAGTAAAATTTTAAAACGAGTCCATGCATCATATATGGGTTCATCTCGATATTGTTTGAAATTCGAGATGTCAATAGGGTAGAATGGTCTTTGTGGTTGGTGGTATGGTGGATTCGCGTACTCCATAATGGTGAACGGAAGAGTCAATGGAAATTACGAACAAACACACAAAGAAAAAGATAGACTAACGAAGACCTAAAAGTAAAAATAAAATCTTACTAGAAAGGAATCTAGCAAGTAGACATAATAAAAAGAAATCCTAACCTAGACAATAACTATTCCCCGAGCTGCGGCGCCAAAAACTTGATGCGTGGGAATCGCACCTTGCTTTACCTCTCGAGGGATCTCGAGAAGCTTACAACCCCCACCAGGCAGTGTACCTGATCGTTGTAGTATAGTATAGTGACAAGTACCGGGGGATTGATCGTTCAGCTTAGGAATAGTGTCGCTAGGATTAGAAAACCTAATTAATAGTTCTAAAGGTGAGGGATGATTATTTTTGTGTTTTTATATTTTTTAGAAAGCAAATAAAATTTCGGGTTTTAATAGAGTGGGCGGAATTAGTTGCTATTCAACTAACCCAAAACTAAGATGCAATCAAAATAAAATAATAAAAATGAAAATAAACTAATTTATACTAAGGTTGTGAGCAGTATTTGGAGAAATTGTGTTTACTTAGACTTCACTACTCCCTAGATATCTTTTACACGTTAATTACTTGTTATACTTGTATGGATGACGGATTGTATTCCTTAATACCATTCGTGGGGTGGCATACATAACTCCCCAACTCTATAAGCTCTTATCTCCTCCTACACCATGACCCAGCACAACTATAGGGATTATAAACAGTGGCTCATGCATTAAATACAACCAATAAAGACCTAGTACGCCTCGGTTCATGTTTCTTAAGACGTTCAAGCATGTTACCATTTGGAGATCTGCCAGTTTTCTTAAGCCTAACATATAAAATCATTCATCCAAGACAAGAATAGACAAGTAATCAACACATAATCAACATCTAGGTTTCATTAGATCTAAGCAAACACAAAAGAGATCTAGCCTAGCATAATGAAATTGAGACAAGAACAAGATATAAACAACCAACACATAGACATATTGATTGAATTGGAAGAACACTTATCTCAATTACAATGCAAGGTCTCAAGGGTTTGGAACCCTTGAAAAACCTGTAAAAGTACCACCAAATTCGTCTTTAGGGTTTCACCAAAACTTATCTCTTTTAATGAAAAAAACTAGAAAACTATATATAGGAAAACTAGGCTGACGGCGTCAAGACTACCATGTGACGATGTCACCTCGCCGCCAAATACTTCCTCGGACGGCCTTGATCTACTTATGACGGCCTATGTGACGCCGTCACCACCTACGGTATTTTATTCTTGCCACTTTGACGCCGTCAGGATGACTTTTGACGCCGTCACCACCTACGGTATTTTATTCTTCATGTCTGACGTCGTCAAGATGTAACTCTTGACGCCGTCACCTTGTGTCTTCAGCATGGAAAATTGGTACTTTGCCGTTTTCTTCACTTTTATGCTCCAAAAACGTCCAAAATGGCTTCTTTTCCAGAATTCACTCTCCAAACACCTAAAATCACAAAAGGAACGATTTAGGGCAATATTTGATCAAATAAAGTCGGATTCGGGCTTAAATGACCCCCTAAAAATGGATCATTTTTCGCCTCATCATTCCCGTTTGTTCCTAAGTGTTCCTAATCACATTCCTAAGATGATTTCATGTTTAAATGTCATTCATGATCAGCTATATTAAAGTTGTACACGATTACTCAATTTGTGTACAAATAAATATAGTGGTCGACATCTAGGTGATTCACCAAGACATCCACCTTATTTCATGCACTCTCAATTGATATTATATGATATATAACTCAGCCTAGAACCTATAATTACTGACATTGCAAAGTATTTGTGGTTTCCTTGAAATTTTTACACTTACGTGTTAGGAAATGTCACCATATATACTTCTCATGCATGCATCCGATTCTATCAATTATCATACACTTTCAAAACTTTCTTTCTTCCTAAAAACTATCCCTTGAAGACCAGAAGTGGTTACGAGATCGTTTGGAAGCAAGAAAAGGGTAACCGGGTTTAATATATTCGTATATTATTTGGGTTATAGTCGAATTTGATCGTATCTTGTGTTTCATTCTTCCACTCTCGACTCTCTACCACCCAAGAGGTGTAGTAAGTTGTTTCTACCTCTTTTCAATTCATTTCACACGTTAAATATATCCCATGCATCATGTATATGTTTTGTCGATCATATATAAGCTTTATATATAATTTTTACGTACAAATTATCATGTAGTACACGACATGTGACTAGCCTCTATCTTGGAAGGCCTAGGAGTCACGACACACACTTGTTTCACGTTTATTTTACGATTCATGCATCATAAGAACTTATTTTTAAACCTAGATACAATCGGATATAAAAAAAACTCTAAACACTTAGAAAATATTTCAAGTCTTTAACATATATAGAAACGATCCATGTAGCCCAAGAAACGCACGTATAAATTGAAATATTACTTAACGAGCACCCAATATTTTTATACGACTCAATAGACCACCTAGAAAACTACCACTTTCATTTAGATAACTTGTAAAAATACTCACGTTTTGACACTCAATTTACTTCATTTTGATCGGCAAATCACAAGGTTTTCTAAATCTCATCTTATTCAAAAACTTAATAAAATTCGATTGGGCTTATACTAAGCCCAATAAGACTTAGCGTTTTATCAGTCCACCAGGCCCATAAATTATATTTTTAGAATCACGAGAGTAGCCCAAGTCCAGGCCCAAAACTGTTTTCATGCCCTTGCCTCTAAATTTCTTAACGGGCTTTTGATTTGGTTTGTTAAGGCCCAATTACTTAAAAAAAATAAGCTTTTTAGCAAATAAGCTGTTGAAATAAGCTTGTTATTAATAAAATAAGCTTCGGAAATTTTTATATAATTTTTCTCATAATTTTTGTACATTTGGACTAAAAATGTAACGCGACGACACCTTCAGGGACTAAAACTGCCAAACTGTTAAAACAAAGGACTGGAACAGTAAAACAGAAACTATAGGTTATAAAATGACATATTATTAATTTCCAAGCTTAGATTGTAATATTGGACATGTAGTGGACTGTAATTGTAAATTATATATAAAAATGACTAACGGTGTAACGCTAACGCCGTTAGTATAAAAAGTGTAAAAACTGGAAAAGGACAAGGACCAACATATTATATTTGACATTCTTATTTTATTTTCTATTTTTACGTCACTGATGAGGCGAAAAATGATCCGTTTTTAGGGGGTCATTTAAGCCCGAATCCGACTTTATTTGATCAAATATTGCCCTAAATCGTTCCTTTTGTGATTTTAAGTACTTGGAGAGTGAATTCTGGAAAAGAAGCCATTTTGGACGTTTTTGGAGTATAAAAGTGAAGAAAACGGCAAAGTATCAATTTTCCATGCTGGAAACACTAGGTGACGGCGTCAAGAGTTACACCCTGACGGCGTCAGACATCAAGAATAAAATACCGTAGTTGATGACGGCGTCAAAAGGCCAAGAATAAAATACCGTGGTTGGTGACGGCGTCACACAGGCCATCATAAGTAGATCAAGGCCGTCCGAGGAAGTATTTGGCGGCGAGGTGACGGCGTCACATGGTTGTCTTGACGCCGTCAGCCCAGTTTTCCTATATATAGTTTTCTAGTTTTTATATTAAAAAAGGAGAAGTTTTGGAGAAACCCTAAAGACGAATTTGGTGCAACTTTTACAGGTTTTTCAAGGGTTCCAAACCCTTGATACCTTGCATTGTAATTGAGATAAGTGTTCTTCTAATTCAATCAATATGTCTATGTGTTGGTTGTCTATATCTTGTTCTTGTCTCAATTCCATTATGCTAGGCTAGATCTCCTTTGTGTTTGCTTAGATCTAATGAAACCTAGATATTGATTATGTGTTGATTACTTGTTTATTCTTGTTCTTGGATGAATGATTTTATATGTTAGGCTTAAGAAAACTGGCAGATCTCCAAATGGTAACATGCTTGAACGTCTTAAGAAACATGAACTGAGGCGTACTAGGTCTTTATTGGTTGTATTTAATGCATGAGCCACTGTTTACAATCCCTATAGTTGTGCTGGGTCATGGTGTAGGAGGAGATAAGAGCTCATAGAATTGGGGAGTTATGTATGCCACCCCATGAATGGTATTAAGGAATACGATCCGTCATCCATGCAATTATAACAAGTAATTAACATGTAAAAGATATCTAGGGAGTAGTGAAGTCTAAGTAAACACATTTTCTCCAATTACTGCTCACAACCTTAGTTTAATTAGTTTATTTTCATTTTTAGTATTTTATTTTGATTGCATCTTAGTTTTGGGTTAGTTGAATAGCAACTAATTCCGCCCACTCTTTCAAAACCCGAGATTTTACTTGCTTTCATAAAAAAATATAAAAAGACAAAAATAATCATCTCTCATCTTTAGAACTAGTAATTTAGGCTTTCTAATCCTAGCGACACTATTCCCAAGCTGAACGATCAATCCCCCGGTACTTGTCACTATACTATACTACAACGATCAGGTACACTGCCTGGTGGGGGTTGTAAGCTTCTCGAGATCCCTCGAGAGGTAAAGCCTGTTGCGATTCCCACGCATCAAGTTTTTGGCGCCGCAGCCCGGGGAATAGTTATTGTCTAGGTTAGGATTTCTTTTTATTAGGTCTACTTGCTAGATTCCTTTCTAGCAAGATTTTATTTTTATTTTTAGGTACTTCGTTAGTCTATCTTATTTCTTCGTGTCTTTGTTCGTAACTCTTTACCATCCGACATCATGGAAGGTGGTAACATCTTTGAACCCGTCATCCCACCACAACAAAACCCACCACTAGAACCCCTTAGGCCCCAAACCTTAGGAGAGTACTCCCGACCTAGCCATCAAGGCTACCGAAACACCATTGAGCTCACCGGAGCCAATGTGACCCCTTGCGATCCGACACCATCCGGTTGGTGCAAAGCGGATGTGCATTCCATGGACTTCGTTCCGAAGATCCAAACCAACATCTTAAGGACTTCCTCAAAATCGTAGATTCCATATACCTAGGTGTTGAAACTAGAGAGACTACCCGTTTACGCCTATTCCAATTCTCTCTACGGGATCAAGCTAGTCAATGGCTTGAGCGTTTACCCGCGGGATCCATCACCACATGGGATGGTCTCACCACTCGTTTCCTTGCTCAATTTTTCCCACCGGGGAGAACTACTAAGCTTAGGAATGACATCTTGATGTTCCAACAACGTCAAAATGAATCTCTTTATGAAGCATGGACTCGTTTCAAGGACTTACTCCAAAAAGTCCCTCATCATGGCATAGATCTTTGGCTCCAAGTCCAAATCTTTTATGACCATATCGACATCTCCACGAGGCGAACCATTGACCAATCGGCCGGTGGTAAGCTACGTGATCTTAGTGCGGAACAATCATGGGAACTCATAGAAGATCTTGCTCTCTATGACAACGAAAGTTGGAATGATCCCCGTGATTTGAACGAAACGGTCAAGGCAATATCTTTGCCTTCGAACAATTCTAGCACTCCCGACCGTAGGATCATGGAACTTGAAGGTCGAGTCAAGTCTCTCATGAAATCCTACGAAGCTCATAAACCTTCAAACCAAGTAAGCAGAATCGCTTCTACATGCAAACTATGCAATGGCCCTCATGAGACCCATAACTGCATGGAACTTCCAAAACGTGCTTATAACGAATTCACATCATCACACATGGGTCAGGGTCCTCGAACTTCTGCCGAAGCCTATGAGGCATGGAAGGATAAACCTGATTTTAGAAGGTACCAAACGCGAAGCGTATCCTTCAATGACTCCTCACCGCTCACTTGGTCCGAGCATTTTCCATCACAAGGCATTCCTAGGCAAAGCTGTGAAGATACTCTAAAGAAATTCATTCTCTCTCAAGAACTACAGCTCGCTACGCTCGAGGCCAAATTTAAACAACAGCAGGATGATGTAAACAACAAGATTTGTAATCTGTTGACTGCTATCAAAGAGCATATTGATAATAGGCCCATTCCTGTTAATGAGGTTAAATCTGCTACCATCATGAGTCCACCATCCTCCCCTGTAAAAATAAAAAGTCCTAGCAAGCTATTCAAACATCTGTATCCTAACGGAAAAGAACCTGTCAACCCCCTGGACCAATCCACTTCGTAAACACCATCACCACGATATCTGCTTCAACACCCAACCCAACCCAACAACAACCTAACAAATTCAGTCAGACAGCGAAAGATGAGACCTCAAGGGTTGACCATGATTTGGCAAGAAAACCTACCGACTCACCCGAGCAATACACCGCGCAAGAATCCGACAAACCGGATGAAATGAAAGAGAAATCGGAAGAGCACGAGAAAGATCCAACCATTTTGGGTAAATCTATTATAGAAGAACCCAAGAGAAAAATGGAGGATGTTATTAGTGTGGGTAACAATCATACTAAGGAAAGTAACCCTAAAGTTTTCAAGATCCCCTGTACCATTAAGGAAAAGCTCTTAACCGATAGTCATATAGATCCTAGCTTCCCAGTCAACATAATCCCCCTCTCCCTATACCACAAAACCTTCCCAGAGCACGTTGCGTGCAAGAGAGTAATAGAAAATTTATCAATTAGGATTGGAGAGCTTGTTTACAATACTGACCTCACCGTGGTTGATGATGTGGACCCTTTCACCAATCAAACGTTAACCCACCTTGTCCTTGGGATACCATTTATCAATGAATCAGGAGCAATCCTTGATGAGAAAGATGGTAGTGTAGTACTCACCAATGGTGTTAGGAAGATAATCTTTCGTAGGAATAGTGAGGAGGTGTACGAGTATCGTCCCTCTCTTGAGGGGAATCTATATGGGTCAAAGGATGGAGAGTTGGGGAAGATAAGACGACGTGATCCGGATAATCTCAAAATCCCCTGCATGATCGGTCATAAGTACTTCGATAACATATACATTAATGTATTCCGGCCAAAGAATTTTATGTCATTGTTTCACTATAACAATATCTGCAGATGGGGGATGATTTACAAGGGAGAGAAAGTGGTTGGTAAGGATCATGAAATCCAGGTGTTCGTAGGAAATATGGCATTCCCTATGGAATTCACAATTGTGGATAACATAGAGGACTATGTCGACCCTAGGTTATCACAAGTCGTCTTTGGAGCACCCTTTTGTGAAATCACTAATTTGATAGTGGATGACTTGAACGGAATCATGACCTTCACTGATGGGATTAGGAGGATTTCATACCAAACGCCATACAAGAAAAAAGACCTTAAGGGAATAGATTGTGACAGGCTTGATATGATGAGCTCCCAACTTATCTTGTGTGATGAAGATGTTAGGAGAGGGTGTAGGAATATTTCTGATTTATCATGTGGATTCTTTAAGAATGTTAGTAAGCTTGGTTCTAAGTATCGACAAGATGTTTTTGAATTCGAAGATCCGAAGTACTTGCACTATGAAAGTATACTAGTTTAGAATACGACCTAGAGAGTGGAACCAATGATGAAATCACGTAGTAACCCATGACTTTGAGTCTAGCTACAAGACTCGTAAATAAAGAAAAGCGCTTCTTGGGAGGCAACCCATGTTTTGTGTGATTTTATTTGTTTGATTGTTATTTGCTTCCGTATGCATGTTTTATTTTTATTGTTGGTTGGTCATGCTTCTCAAATAAAATGTGGAAATACTTTACTATGTTGTTTGGCCTAGTCTTAACTCCAACCTAAAAGTATTTTTGCAAAAGATAAATGTAAGGGGAAACCCCAAATATGTTTTTAAGAAACAAACCGATCATGATTCTCCACAATAATAAATGAACATGTATATTCGTATTTGTTAGAGTCAAATGCTTGTATTGAGTCACAATGAAGTTTTGCAGGATTTTCCAGGAAGTAGGACCAAGTTTTTCCATAAATTTTCCGGAAACTTAACATAAGAATTTCTGCAGGTCCATTCTGACGGCGTCAGAGTTTTACTCTTGACGGCGTCAGGTGTCAAAAATCTGGAAATTTTACCAGTTTTGTTTTTCTAACGGAGTCTTATGGTTTTTGTGAATTATTAAGTTTTATAATCTCCAGGAAATCTGCAAACTTCATTCCACAAGCATTATATCTTACTTTGTTTTCTAGGATTTAGGAACTTATATAGGATGCCGCCGATTTTACGCGAGGTTGTCTTGTCTATTTTGTCAGGTTTTACAGGTTATGTTCGACAAGGAGATGACTTATATTCTGGAAGGGAAGCTTTGATTGTTCGTTTTCTTGGAAGAAGATTTAACCTGGCCACCTATAATCCATACCGAGCGAATCAGGGGAGTATTTGATTTCATTCTCTTTACTTTTTCACTTTTACATTCTTTACTTGAACATTGGGGACAATGTTCATCTTAAGTGTAAGGGGAGGGTAAAAAGATGATACCCTACATATGCACTTTCGCTTGAGTTTGTTTTGTTTGATGGTAGATGTGTAATAAAACTACGAGAAATACTTGTTAGTGCAATTTTAGCGCCAAATTTAAAATTTTTTACAACATTTAGGAGTGAAACTTTAGCCATAGCAAGCGTCTCATGGATAGGAGATTGTATGACTAGCACATAACCGTATATTCAGAAAAATTTTCCACCCAAAAATGTGAGGTTCGCCTTTAGATTTGATAGGAAAAGCATTCATTATTAGTGCTTATGAGTGTACCGGTAGCATTTAGATTCTAGAACTTGCGTTAGTGATGCATCCCGAGACCGCGAGTGAGACTACATTCGTGTGGTAGGATTTACTACATGATAAGAGGCATTAGGATCACCCTTGTGTTAAACCCGTATTATAATTACTTGACCATTTAAGTCATATTACTTGGCTAGTTAAGTCAACTAATTTTTCCCACACCCTTAGCGTTGTACTCATTTTTAGTACACGAAACCCCTAGTACACCCCTCCGAGCCTATCTTTTCGTTTCTAACTTTAAGCATTTTACTTAAAGGAAGAATTTGTTACACCCCACTTAAATGTACACCCAAATCGCCTTAGCCTTCCGTGTATGCGCTCATTTTTAGTGCCTTATTGTTATTTGTTAAACCCTAAGTTAACTTTCTAATTGATTACATGGTTGCTAAGTCGAGTCATATCCTTGTACATATTGTTTTGGGACGATTGGGACTCATGGGTAAGTACTTATTTTATGGAGTAATGGGGAAGAACATAATATTATTACCCCCATATGTACGTTAATCTTAAAAGTGCTCCAAGTGTTTTGATTTTCTTAATTCGAGTCATTAGTTTAGTTTAATGTAAAGTATGTAATGATTCAAGTGTAAGGGAAATGTTCATTCCCTATGATGTATTATTTTGGATGGTAGGGTAAGAGTGTATGCAAAAAGAGAAAAAAAAATAAATAAAAAATAAAATAAAATAAAATAAAAAAAGAGAGAGAAAAAACATACGGACTACCATCCTGTTTCATTCTATGTTCATTTTATGTTTTTGTTAATTTTTCATTTATTAGCTTAAGTCGAGTCTAGTCTTGGCTTAGCAACGCCATCTTGTACATGTAATTAACTAAGATTGTTAACTCGCCACCAGTAAAACTTCCTTTATCCAACAAAACCGTGTAATTCATATCCCTATACCTAACGTTACAACCCTTTACAAGACCTCTTTGATAGTTTATCCTAGGTGCTTACGCCATGTGGTGGAGGTTTGATCCTTTCCCAAGCCTATGGTAATCTATTTTGCTATGACAGGTAGTGAGAGATATCTTCCATTTCCATAATGTTATATTACTTTATTACACCCGAGAGATGTGAGTATCTAAACACTATTTGTGAGGTGCTTGTGTATGATCTCCATGCTTGTCTATTGGTCTTTAGTGGAACGATTATTTGTTGTAATTACTTTTATATTAGTGTTAAATGACCCCTAACTTGTCTTTTGAGTAGAATAAAAGCGCATTTGCTTGAGGACAAGCAAATCTCAAGTGTAAGGGTATATGAAGAGGTGAAAAATGATCCATTTTTAGGGGGTCATTTAAGCCCGAATCCGACTTTATTTGATCAAATATTGCCCTAAATCGTTCCTTTTGTGATTTTAGGTACTTGGAGAGTGAATTCTGTGAAAGAAGCCATTTTGGACGTTTTTGGAGCATAAAAGTGAAGAAAACGACAAAGTATCAATTTTCAATGCTGGAAACACTAGGTGACAGCGTCAAGAGTTACACCCTGACGGCGTCAGACATCAAGAATAAAATACCGTAGTTGATGACGGCGTCAAAAGTCATCCTGACGGTGTCAAAAGGCCAAGAATAAAATACCGTGGTTGGTGACGGCGTCACACAGGCCGTCATAAGTAGATCAAGGCCGTCCGAGGAAGTATTTAGCGGCGAGGTGACGGCGTCACATAGTTGTCTTGACGCCGTCAGCCCAGTTTTCCTATATATAGTTTTCTAGTTTTTACATTAAAAAAGGAGAAGTTTTGGAGAAACCCTAAAGACGAATTTGGTGCAAATTTTACAGGTTTTTCAAGGGTTCCAAACCCTTGATACCTTGCATTGTAATTGAGATAAGTGTTCTTCTAATTCAATCAATATGTCTATGTGTTGGTTGTCTATATCTTGTTCTTGTCTCAATTCCATTATGCTAGGCTAGATCTCCTTTGTGTTTGCTTAGATCTAATGAAACCTAGATATTGATTATGTGTTGATTACTTGTTTATTCTTGTTCTTGGATGAATGATTTTATATGTTAGGATTAAGAAAACTGGCAGATCTCCAAATGGTAACATGCTTGAACGTCTTAAGAAACATGAACTGAGGCGTACTAGGTCTTTATTGGTTGTATTTAATGCATGAGCCACTGTTTACAATCCCTATAGTTGTGCTGGGTCATGGTGTAGGAGGAGATAAGAGCTCATAGAATTGGGGAGTTATGTATGCCACCCCATGAATGGTATTAAAGAATACGATCCGTCATCCATGCAATTATAACAAGTAATTAACATGTAAAAGATATCTAGGGAGTAGTGAAGTCTAAGTAAACACATTTTCTCCAATTACTGCTCACAACCTTAGTTTAATTAGTTTATTTTCATTTTTAGTATTTTATTTTGATTGCATCTTAGTTTTGGGTTAGTTGAATAGCAACTAATTCCGCCCACTCTTTCAAAACCCGAGATTTTACTTGCTTTCATAAAAAATATAAAAAGACAAAAATAATCATCTCTCATCTTTAGAACTAGTAATTTAGGCTTTCTAATCCTAGCGACACTATTCCCAAGCTGAACGATCAATCCCCCGGTACTTGTCACTATACTATACTACAACGATCAGGTACACTGCCTGGTGGGGGTTGTAAGCTTCTCGAGATCCCTCGAGAGGTAAAGCCTGTTGCGATTCCCACGCATCAAGTTTTTGGCGCCGCAGCCCGGGGAATAGTTATTTTCTAGGTTAGGATTTCTTTTTATTAGGTCTACTTGCTAGATTCCTTTCTAGCAAGATTTTATTTTTATTTTTAGGTTCTTCGTTAGTCTATCTTATTTCTTCGTGTCTTTGTTCGTAACTCTTTACCATCCGACATCATGGAAGGTGGTAACATCTTTGAACCCGTCATCCCACCACAACAAAACCCACCACTAGAACCCCTTAGGCCCCGAACCTTAGGAGAGTACTCCCGACCTAGCCATCAAGGCTACCGAAACACCATTGAGCTCACCGGAGCCAATGTGACCCCCTTGCGATCCGACACTATCCGGTTGGTGCAAAGCGGATGTGCATTCCATGGACTTCGTTCCGAAGATCCAAACCAACATCTTAAGGACTTTCTCAAAATCGTAGATTCCATAGACCTAGGTGTTGAAACTAGAGAGACTACCCGTTTACGCCTATTCCAATTCTCTCTACGGGATCAAGCTAGTCAATGGCTTGAGCGTTTACCCGCGGGATCCATCACCACATGGGATGGTCTCACCACTCGTTTCCTTGCTCAATTTTTCCCACCGGGGAGAACTACTAAGCTTAGGAATGACATCTTGATGTTCCAACAACGTCAAAATGAATCTCTTTATGAAGCATGGACTCGTTTCAAGGACTTACTCCAAAAAGTCCCTCATCATGGCATAGATCTTTGGCTCCAAGTCCAAATCTTTTATGACCATATCGACATCTCCACGAGGCGAACCATTGACCAATCAGCCGGTGGTAAGCTACGTGATCTTAGTGCGGAACAATCATGGGAACTCATAGAAGATCTTGCTCTCTATGACAACGAAAGTTGGAATGATCCCCGTGATTTGAACGAAACGGTCAAGGCAATATCTTTGCCTTCGAACAATTCTAGCACTCCCGACCGTAGGATCATGGAACTTGAAGGTCGAGTCAAGTCTCTCATGAAATCCTACGAAGCTCATAAACCTTCAAACCAAGTAAGCAGAATCGCTTCTACATGCAAACTATGCAATGGCCCTCATGAGACCCATAACTGCATGGAACTTCCAAAACGTGCTTATAACGAATTCACATCATCACACATGGGTCAGGGTCCTCGATCTTCTGCCGAAGCCTATGAGGCATGGAAGGATAAACCTGATTTTAGAAGGTACCAAACGCGAAGCGTATCCTTCAATGACTCCTCACCGCTCACTTGGTCCGAGCATTTTCCATCACAAGGCATTCCTAGGCAAAGCTGTGAAGATACTCTAAAGAAATTCATTCTCTCTCAAGAACTACAGCTCGCTACGCTCGAGGCCAAATTTAAACAACAGCAGGATGATGTAAACAACAAGATTTGTAATCTGTTGACTGCTATCAAAGAGCATATTGATAATAGGCCCATTCCCGTTAATGAGGTTAAATCTGCTACCATCATGAGTCCACCAGCCTCCCCTGTAAAAATAAAAAGTCCTAGCAAGCTATTCAAACATCTGTATCCTAACGGAAAAGAACCTGTCAACCCCCCTGGACCAATCCACTTCGTAAACACCATCACCACGATATCTGCTTCAACACCCAACCCAACCCAACAACAACCAAACAAATTCAGTCAGACAGCGAAAGATGAGACCTCAAGGGTTGACCATGATTTGGCAAGAAAACCTACCGACTCACCCGAGCAATACACCGCGCAAGAATCCGACAAACCGGATGAAATGAAAGAGAAATCGGAAGAGCACGAGAAAGATCCAACCATTTTGGGTAAATCTATTATAGAAGAACCCAAGAGAAAAATGGAGGATGTTATTAGTGTGGGTAACAATCATACTAAGGAAAGTAACCCTAAAGTTTTCAAGATCCCCTGTACCATTAAGGAAAAGCTCTTAACCGATAGTCATATAGATCCTAGCTTCCCAGTCAACATAATCCCCCTCTCCCTATACCACAAAACCTTCCCAGAGCACGTTGCGTGCAAGAGAGTAATAGAAAATTTATCAATTAGGATTGGAGAGCTTGTTTACAATACTGACCTCACCGTGGTTGATGACGTGGACCCTTTCACCAATCAAACGTTAATCCACCTTGTCCTTGGGATACCATTTATCAATGAATCAGGAGCAATCCTTGATGAGAAAGATGGTAGTTTAGTACTCACCAATGGTGTTAGGAAGATAATCTTTCGTAGGAATAGTGAGGAGGTGTACGAGTATCGTCCCTCTCTTGAGGGGAATCTATATGGGTCAAAGGATGAAGAGTTGGGGAAGATAAGACGACGTGATCCGGATAATCTCAAAATCCCCTGCATGATCGGTCATAAGTACTTCGATAACATATACATTAATGTATTCCTGCCAAAGAATTTTATGTCATTGTTTCACTATAACAATATTTGCAGATGGGGGATGATTTACAAGGGAGAGAAAGTGGTTGGTAAGGATCATGAAATCCAGGTGTTCGTAGGAAATATGGCATTCCCTATGGAATTCACAATTGTGGATAACATAGAGGACTATGTCGACCCTAGGTTATCACAAGTCGTCTTTGGAGCACCCTTTTGTGAAATCACTAATTTGATAGTGGATGACTTGAACGGAATCATGACCTTCACTAATGGGATTAGGAGGATTTCATACCAAACGCCATACAAGAAAAAAGACCTTAAGGGAATAGATTGTGACGGGCTTGATATGATGAGCTCCCAACTTATCTTGTGTGATGAAGATGTTAGGAGAGGGTGTAGGAATATTTCTGATTTATCATGTGGATTCTTTAAGAATGTTAGTAAGCTTGGTTCTAAGTATCGACAAGATGTTTTCGAATTCGAAGATCCGAAGTACTTGCACTATGAAAGCGATACTAGTTTAGAAGACGACCTAGAGAGTGGAACCAATGATGAAATCACGTAGTAACCCATGACTTTGAGTCTAGCTACAAGACTCATAAATGAAGAAAAGCGCTTCTTGGGAGGCAACCCATGTTTTGTGTGATTTTATTTGTTTGATTGTTATTTGCTTCCGTATGCATGTTTTATTTTTATTGTTGGTTGGTCATGCTTCTCAAATAAAATGTGGAAATACTTTACTATGTTGTTTGGCCTAGTCTTAACTCCAACCTAAAAGTATTTTTGCAAAAGATAAGTGTAAGGGGAAACCCCAAATATGTTTTTAAGAAACAAACCGATCATGATTCTCCACAATAATAAATGAACATGTATATTCGTATTTGTTAGAGTCAAATGCTTGTATTGAGTCACAATGAAGTTTTGCAGGATTTTCCAGGAAGTAGGACCAAGTTTTTCCATAAATTTTCCGGAAACTTAACATAAGAATTTCTGCAGGTCCATTCTGACGGTGATGAGTGCTTATTCACTCATCCTTTTTAGACCTAGAATCAGACCAAAAACACCAAATACTAACCAAAAATGCCAAGAGAATGCATGTTTTTGTATTTGTGTATGTGCAGGTACGGATATGAGAAAAATGGACAAAAAACACTGCAAAACCGACAAAAACGAGCACGAGAATGGAAAGTGTCAAAAGCCGAGGCCGGGGAAGTCAAATGGTTTAAGTCCAAGCTTAAAAAGTCAAAGTCAACCTCAGAGATTCGTCAAAGTTACATATTTGATCCTTGGTCAAAGTTTGAAGAATTGGCGATTTTAGTCCCTGCAGTTTCAGAGAATTACACAAATGGTCCCTGGGAATAAGATTCAAAGATTGGTCAAAGTCAACCCTCAACTATGTGAGAATGACAAGATATACCTTTGGGAATATGTTTCAAAGAATTACAGTTTGGCCCTTGATGTTTGCTAATTTACAACAATAGTCCTTGAAAAAAAACTTACTACTAATCCAAAGCCTACAAACTACACATCCGGATCTAATATAAATTTAAAACCTTAACACCACAGCCCACCAAATACTACAAGCCCAATCCCCCACTCTACCCAAGCCCACTTACCTTTTATTACCCAACCCGGCCTGCCAAATAACTTACCCGGTCAACCCTTAGCCCCAGTCAACAAATAAAAAATAACAAACACCCCGCTCAAATATTACCCCCAATTCTACCCAGATTTCACTGTTTACCATGAACCCTAGAAATCCCTCCCACCAAAATTACCCCGATTGGGTAATAATTACCCCATGATTGGCCTTCTAGAAGAGTAGTCACGTGTCAGGGGAATGTCAGGGGGTCAGAGAAGGGCACGTGGACCAATGGAAGGACACACGGAGGATAGGCATCACATCAATCAATCAATCAAGGGCCACAAATCATTGGAATGATCTGGATGCAATCACACGGTTGAGATGAGCTTAAAAGAAGCACAATGACGCGGATAGCCAGCCTGGACACAAGCCCTCAGCTCTCCTCAGCTCAGCTATATATACCCCCTCCATATCATGTATCTAGTGTGCCTCTTTTAAGTATTGTTATGCTGTTGATTTATTTCTTGTAATGAATTTTTACTTTAATGAAATTTAATTTTTCTTATTTACTCATCTTGCAAATTACTGCTTATTGTTGTTGTTTATTACATGTCATTTAGCTTATTGCTTTCCTTCTAGTATTATTTTTAAATTCAGTCTTTCTATTTCAGCTTATTTACTTCTTGTCATTTAAAGTTTACATAAAAAAAAATAAATAAATAAATAAAAAAAAATAATAATAAAAATAAAAAATAAAAAAAAAAGTTATCAAGTTTTTATTTACCAAAGCTTCAATAAGCTTGTCATTTGTTCAAATAGTCTCATATAAGCTGCATATAGCTTTTGTGAAACTCTCTAAGGCACCAAACTCAATTCTCTCAAAAGTCAAATAGTCAACTGAGTTAAGCTTATTGTAATAAGCTATTGCTTATTGGAATTCAAGACAGCCAATTGGATGCTTATTGGCCTGTCTAAAGACAGGCTGTGAGGGATTGCACCTCTCTGTTTGGCTGAGAGGTGCTTGGTGAGTTTTCGTTTAAGTTTTCATTTCTTGTTCTTTAGATTCTGCTAGTTTAGTTTTATCTGTTTTGCTTTTGATTTCTGCCTATTTGTTTGTTCATGTTTGCTTAGAATTAATCTGTAGTGGTAGTTAACTTTGCCTTGGTTTAGTTTTAATTTAGATCTTTGATTGATTTCATTTTTTAGTTCACTATTATTGATTTGGATACATATGTTTGTTCCTTATTTTCTGTATTGAATCTGTTTTAGTGCATCTGAATTCTGAGTTGCAGTTAGATTTTGATTCATAATCTGTGTTACTAGGTATAGTAGGATTGTCACACTCAGGTTCATTCACGCGTATGAGAAACAGTGAGCAGTTATAAGGTGATTTGGATTGGTGTGTGCACTCATTAATCTCATATAATTTCATATCAGTCACCAATAAAGGGGTGTTTGGCTTAATATAGTAAACTGAGTTAGATTGGATTTCAATAGGTTTTAATGATTGCAGTTGTTCACTAGGGCTGTTATTAGAGTAAACCTTGCATTAAACAGTTGGTTATTTGGTTAATAGTCAACGCTTGCTTCTAGTTAACCTAGGAAATTTTAGGCTTGTAATCTTTCTTAGTTTATTGCATAAGTAGTTATCATAGTTAAATCTAGATTAAAAGTAGCTTAATTCATTATAGTTAATCAGTAGAGATTATTGGAAATTGGGTTTAGTCAAAGTTTTGTTCATCATAAAAGTCAAATAGCTTTTTGGTTACCTGTTTTTGGTCACAACTTCAATCAAGTGCACAGTCCTCATAATTGATCCAAGATACTTTCTAAAAGCTGTTTTGAAACATTTGGTAGTAGGTTTACAAGAAACAAAAAGAACTTTGTGGTTTGGAGCTTATTTGCTCATCAAATAAGCTCACTTAAGTTGACTGTCTCAGCACCAAGTGCCCTGTGCACTCAGCAAAATACCATAATCCTAGGTTGATTTGGAGGTTTTAAGAGGATCTAGGATCTTATTTCTGAGTGGATTATTGTTCTATGGTTGCTAGTGGTTAAGTAGAACCAAAAAGTTACCACTCATTAGCTTATTTGTACTGTTCAAACAGCTTATCAAGTGAGTACATTGAACTAGTTAACTGAATTTCAAATTAGGGCTGCTATTTGGTTGTAGTGACCTCAAGTCTGGTTTTATTGATCCTTTGAGCTTATTAGTACCATAAGTTACTATTGCAAGTGATTTTTAGCTTTTGCTTTAACTGTTTCAGCTTATAGCTTATTCAATATTGCTTATTTGGACTCATTGTGCTCATATCTGTGTTTCTGTGCTTCAAATTGATTCTCAATTGTTCCAACAAGCTTAATATAGTTCAAATATCATTTGGTAAAAGTTTCAAGTCATTTTGGTCAGGAGTGCTTATAAATAAGCACTCCAAATCAGCTGTTTTCAAGTTTTTAAGCACTTTCCTAGCTTATTTTTGTTTCAAAATTTTTTCTCAAGCTTATTTTATCATTTTAGAATTTTCCTGAAATTTTCAGATTTTTCCAAGTTGTTTTGCTATTTTTCTTATTTAATTTTCAATTATAATCACTTTTTAATTAATTTTTAATTCCAAAAAATACAAAAAAATCAGAAAAAGTCCAGAAAAATCCAAAAAAATATTAGAAAATTATTTTTAGTTATTTTAGATTTTTAGAAGTTTATTTTGTATTTTTCTCATTTAAATTGAATTTCTTTTGAATTTTTAATAATTTTTAATTAGATTTAATTGTTTTTAATTTCTAAAAATTACATAAAAAGCCCAAAAAAATTAGTTTTTAATTTTAAAATTTCTTTTTAGTTATTTTATAATTTTCAAAATTTAATTTTTATTTTTCTCACTTTATTTTCAATTTCTTTTAATTTTTAATTACTTAAAATAGTTTTTAATTCATAAAAAATTCATAAAAAGTCAAAAAAAATATTTTTCTTTTTCTCAAAATTTTCTTTTATCGTTTTTAATTTTTAGAAATTATTTTCAAGTCCGTAGGAGTCGCGTAGCTTAAAAGTCGCGTTTTATTTTGCGCGTTAGCGTTTATTTTACGTTTGAGTTTACGTTTTCGATTCTACGTTACGTTTTTGGTTTGTTTAGTTGAATTACGTGCTTAATTGATTATTTGTGCTTCATTTACTATTTCATTAGTGTAATCTCATAAAAATCACTTTTTACCACTTTCACGACACGTTTCACGAATCGGGAATTCGAAATTCCATTCACACCTTCGCTGGGACACGACCCGGGGAAATACTTTCCTAAGCATTTCTTCGGTAAAACAAACACTATACTAAAACGAATCAGACGGCGTCAGAGTTTTACTCTTGACGGCGTCAGGTGTCAAAAATCTGGAAATTTTACCAGTTTTGTTTTTCTAACGGAGTCTTATGGTTTTTGTGAATTATTAAGTTTTATAATCTCCAGGAAATCTGCAAACTTCATTCCACAAGCATTATATCTTACTTTGTTTTCTAGGATTTAGGAACTTATATAGGATGCCGCCGATTTTACGCGAGGTTGTCTTGTCTATTTTGTCAGGTTTTACAGGTTATGTTCGACAAGGAGATGACTTATATTCTGGAAGGGAAGCTTTGATTGTTCGTTTTCTTGGAAGAAGATTTAACCTGGCCACCTATAATCCATACCGAGCGAATCAGGGGAGTATTTGATTTCATTCTCTTTACTTTTTCACTTTTACATTCTTTACTTGAACATTGGGGACAATGTTCATCTTAAGTGTAAGGGGAGGGTAAAAAGATGATACCCTACATATGCACTTTCGCTTGAGTTTGTTTTGTTTGATGGTAGATGTGTAATAAAACTACGAGAAATACTTGTTAGTGCAATTTTAGCGCCAAATTTAAAAATTTTTACAACATTTAGGAGTGAAACTTTAGCCATAGCAAGCGTCTCATGGATAGGAGATTGTATGACTAGCACATAACCGTATATTCAGAAAAATTTTCCACCCAAAAATGTGAGGTTCGCCTTTAGATTTGATAGGAAAAGCATTCATTATTAGTGCTTATGAGTGTACCGGTAGCATTTAGATTCTAGAACTTGCGTTAGTGATGCATCCCGAGACCGCGAGTGAGACTACATTCGTGTGGTAGGATTTACTACATGATAAGAGGCATTAGGATCACCCTTGTGTTAAACCCGTATTATAATTACTTGACCATTTAAGTCATATTACTTGGCTAGTTAAGTCAACTAATTTTTCCCACACCCTTAGCGTTGTACTCATTTTTAGTACACGAAACCCCTAGTACACCCCTCCGAGCCTATCTTTTCGTTTCTAACTTTAAGCATTTTACTTAAAGGAAGAATTTGTTACACCCCACTTAAATGTACACCCAAATCGCCTTAGCCTTCCGTGTATGCGCTCATTTTTAGTGCCTTATTGTTATTTGTTAAACCCTAAGTTAACTTTCTAATTGATTACATGGTTGCTAAGTCGAGTCATATCCTTGTACATATTGTTTTGGGACGATTGGGACTCATGGGTAAGTACTTATTTTATGGAGTAATGGGGAAGAACATAATATTATTACCCCCATATGTACGTTAATCTTAAAAGTGCTCCAAGTGTTTTGATTTTCTTAATTCGAGTCATTAGTTTAGTTTAATGTAAAGTATGTAATGATTCAAGTGTAAGGGAAATGTTCATTCCCTATGATGTATTATTTTGGATGGTAGGGTAAGAGTGTATGCAAAAAGAGAAAAAAAAAAAAAAAAAAAAAAAAAAAAAAAAAAAAAAAGAGAGAAAAAACATACGGACTACCATCCCGTTTCATTCTATGTTCATTTTATGTTTTTGTTAATTTTTCATTTATTAGCTTAAGTCGAGTCTAGTCTTGGCTTAGCAACGCCATCTTGTACATGTAATTAACTAAGATTGTTAACTCGCCACCAGTAAAACTTCCTTTATCCAACAAAACCGTGTAATTCATATCCCTATACCTAACGTTACAACCCTTTACAAGACCTCTTTGATAGTTTATCCTAGGTACTTACGCCATGTGGTGGAGGTTTGATCCTTTCCCAAGCCTATGGTAATCTATTTTGCTATGACAGGTAGTGAGAGATATCTTCCATTTCCATAATGTTATATTACTTTATTACACCCGAGAGATGTGAGTATCTAAACACTATTTGTGAGGTGCTTGTGTATGATCTCCATGCTTGTCTATTGGTCTTTAGTGGAACGATTATTTGTTGTAATTACTTTTATATTAGTGTTAAATGACCCCTAACTTGTCTTTTGAGTAGAATAAAAGCGCATTTGCTTGAGGACAAGCAAATCTCAAGTGTAAGGGTATATGAAGAGGTGAAAAATGATCCGTCTTTAGGGGGTCATTTAAGCCCGAATCCGACTTTATTTGATCAAATATTGCCCTGAAGAGAGATCCAATCTTCTCTCCCGTTCCGTCGCGAGTAGGTTTAAAGGAAACGGTTTACGATTAACGTAACGTTAGAAAAAGATAAAAACAAAAGTTTAAGTTTTTGAATTTTGCTTTATAAAAACAAAAAAAATACAAAAAGATTTTCCTTTTCAAATTTGATTTTCCTTTTATTTTCAAAATTTGAGTTTTTGTGGTGTATGAACACCCGGTCATCTTCTAAACGTCTTATTTCTCCATTATCGAACCCCGAGAGTTTGATACGTCACACACACAAAGTTCGTTTCCCCAACATCACGGAAATGGAACAAAACAACCACAACAATCAACACCCTCCGGTGGGTGTTGTTCAAAATGCACCAGCTCCCGATCTCCGAACGATGGAGGAGCTGTGTCAACCGACAATGCACGGTAGAGGCGGTCCGATTGCCCCTCTAAATATTGAGGCTACGGATTTTGGACTTAAGCACCACATGATTCAACAAGTCCAGAATTCGTGCCAATTTCACGGTTTACCGGGTGACGATGCTAACAAGCATCTCGACAAATTTTTAACCGTCACCCAAAGTATGAAACAACATGGGGTCTCCGATGACGCCCTTCGTCTTTCTCTCTTCCCCTATTCTCTTACACATCATGCCACCGCGTGGTTTGATCGTCTTCCCAAGAACTCAATTCATACCTTCGAAGAGATGGTATCGAAGTTCTTGGCGAAATATTTTCCACCATCGATGGTGACGAAACTTCGAAACGATATTAGCAATTTCCGTCAGCTTCCCGACGAATCTTTATTCGAAGCTTGGGAACGTTATAAGCTTGCTATTGATCGGTGTCCAAACCATAACATGCTTCTTGTTACGATAATTGATACGTTTTACAATGGTTTGACTTTACGACATCGGGACACGATCAATGCAGCTGCGGGTGGAACTTTTATGAAACGACGTCCTGAAGATTGCTATGAACTTATTGAGAACATGACTGCTCATTACAATTACTGGGATTCCTCTGCCGAGAGGAATGAGTCAAGAACAAACGTTGCTCACAATTCTTCTACGTCTAATTCTGAAATAGCCGCAATTACTAAGAAACTCGATGATTTGTCGACTGCTGTTTTACGAATGCACCAAACGTCTCAGAATCAAAATCAAGTCAAAAACCATCAAGTTAACATGATCAACAATGTTTGTGAGACTTGTGGTGGTCCTCATTCGTATTTTGAGTGTCCAGCCACCGGTGGCTACACTCACGAGAATGTGTATGCTACTTCGGGAACCTACAACATGGGCGGTAACGGATACCAACCACAGGGTGACCGAACTCTTCTTAGCTACCGTTCGAATCATTATGTTGGACCACCCGGTTTTAATCAACCGTCTCAAGTTAATCAAGTCAATCAAGTTAATCAAAATGTGCAAAACCGAAATCATCAATTCAATCACAATGCTAATCAAAATCGGATGAACAATGGTTTTCAGAATCAAAACAATGGTTTTCAAAATCAAAATCGGGGAAATTACAATCAAGGCCCGAATCAAGGGAATTTTCATGGAAATTTTCAAAATGCTAATTACAATCATGGAAATCAGAATTTTCAGAATCAAGGTTTCAATAACAACAATCGAGGTCAAAATTTTCAAAACCCAGTTGTGAATCAGTCTTCTTCGGATGAATTACTTAAGCAGTTTATGAAAAGTCAAGAGGAAATGAATAAAATGTTAATCAATCAAATGGCCGAATTGAAGAAGTCTTTAAATTATCGACCCTCGGGCTCGGGTACTCTTCCAAGCAACACGATCGCTAACCCGAGGGGCGATGCTAAGGCGATCACGACTAGGAGTGGTATTGTTATCGATGGACCAACGGCTCCGACTACCCCTTCTTCTTCTTCGTCTCCCAAGGTAGTCATCTGTGAAACCGAGGCGACAACGGATACGGGAATTCCTAGTAACAATGGAAGGACCGAGAACATCCAACCTCCGGTGGTCCCAACGTCTAAAGGAAAAGATAAAGTTGTTAATGAAACTGAAAATCCCGTGAAAGTTAATTTGCCTTATCCGTCACGCTTAAACGAACAAACGCACCGTGAGAGAGATAAAATTCAAATGGAAAAGTTTTACCAAGTTTTTCAAGAGCTACATTTTGATATAACTCTTGCGGATGCTATACTATTAATGCCTAAATTTGCTTCTATGCTAAAAGGTCTTTTGAATAATAAGGAGAAATTGTTTGAAAAATCTCGCACCCAGATGAATGAGAATTGTTCGGCAGTTATCCTCAAAAAGCTCCCCGAAAAGCTTGAAGAGCCCGGTCGATTTCTCATTCCGTGTAATTTTCCTGGGATGGTTCAATGCTTCGCCTTGGCCGATCTCGGCGCTAGCATTAACCTAATGCCATTATCAATTTGGAAGAAGTTGTCTTTACCCAATTTAACTCCGACTTGTATGACCCTCGAGCTAGCCGACCGATCTACTTCCCGACCGATGGGAATAGCCGAGGATGTTTTTGTTAATGTGGGAAAATTCCATTTCCCTGCTGATTTTGTCGTTGTTGATTTTGATGCTGATCCACGGGTACCTCTCATTCTCGGAAGAGGCTTCCTAAGGACTGGCCGTGCTTTGATTGATGTTTTCGATGAAGAAATTACCTTACGCGTTGGTACCGAAGCCGTAACTTTTAACTTGGATCAAACCGCAAGATACTCCTCCGAGTTTGACAAATATTCCGTTAACCGAATCGACGTTATCGACGAAGTTACGGAGGAGTACGCTCAAGAGTTACTTGGTTTTACCGAACATGCTTCGAGTGGCAATCCCACTCATTCTTCTGAACCGATAATTTCCGATCCTTCCCCTTCCCTTACTCCGTTTGAGGGAAGTGATTTCATTTTGGAAGAGATCGAGGCCTTTCTTGCTAATGATTCGATTTCACCGGAAATTGATCATTCCGATTGTGACCCGGAGGAGGATGTACTTTTGATTGAGAAATTGTTAAATGAAGATCCCAACCCGTCCCTCCCTCCGCTTGATCTTAAAATGGCCGACGTTAAAGAAGTTAAGCCGTCTACTGAGAATCCTCCGGAGCCCGAGCTCAAGGATTTACCTCCTCATCTCGAATACGCATTTTTGGAAGGAACCGATAAACTTCCTGTCATTATTTCAAAGGAACTTAAAGATGAGGAGAAGAAATGTCTCTTAGATGTGCTCAGGAAGCATAAGAGTGCCATCGCTTGGCAAATTTCTGATATTAAGGGTATCGACCCTCGTTTTTGCACGCATAAGATCTTACTTGAAGATAATTTCAAACCGTCCGTTCAGCAACAACGACGGGTTAACCCAAAAATTCATGAGGTTATCAAAAAGGAAGTTATCAAACTCCTCGATGCCGGAATGATTTATCCAATCTCGGATAGCTCTTGGGTTAGCCCGGTCCACTGCGTACCGAAGAAAGGTGGAATGACCGTCGTTACAAATGAAGATAATGAATTGATTCCGACACGTCTTGTTACCGGATGGAGAGTTTGTATTGATTATCGTAAATTGAATGATGCGACTCGTAAGGATCATTTCCCACTTCCATTTATGGATCAAATGCTAGAATGCCTAGCGGGAAATGAGTTCTATTGTTTTCTTGATGGATTTTCCGGCTATTTTCAAATACCAATTGACCCTCTGGACCAGGAAAAGACTACCTTTACTTGCCCTTATGGTACGTTTGCCTATCGTCGTATGCCTTTTGGCTTATGCAATGCTCCAGGCACGTTCCAAAGGTGTATGATGTCGATATTCTCGGATATGATCGAGAAAACCATGGAAGTTTTCATGGATGATTTCTCGGTCTATGGAGATTCTTTCACTTCGTGCCTCTCCCATTTAGAAAAAATGCTGAAACGGTGTGAAGACACCAACTTGGTTCTAAATTGGGAGAAATGCCATTTCATGGTTAAAGAGGGCATTGTCCTCGGCCACAAGATTTCGAAATCTGGGATTGAGGTCGACAGAGCTAAAGTCGACGTTATTGCAAAATTACCTCATCCCACGACCGTTAAAGGAATTAGAAGTTTTTTAGGTCATGCCGGCTTTTACCGACGTTTCATTCAAGACTTTTCTAAGATAGCTCGGCCTCTGACACACTTGCTTGAAAAAGATGCTCCGTTTATCTTCTCAAATGAATGCATCGAGGCATTCAATGTTCTTAAAAAGAAGTTAACGGAGGCTCCCGTCTTAATTGCCCCCGACTGGGACTTGCCCTTCGAGCTAATGTGCGATGCTAGCGATTATGCTATTGGTGCAGTCCTGGGGCAACGCAAGTCTAAACATTTTCAGCCGATACACTATGCTAGTAAAACAATGACCGACGCTCAATATCATTATACGACTACTGAGAAAGAAATGTTAGCCGTCATTTACGCTTTTGAAAAGTTTCGATCTTATTTGCTTTTAAAGAAATGCATAGTGTACACGGATCATTCGGCTCTTAAGTACCTTATGGCAAAGCAAGATGCTAAGCCACGCTTGATGCGGTGGGTTCTCCTCCTTCAAGAATTCAAAGTGGAAATTCGAGATAAAAAGGGAGCCGAGAACCTTGCTGCTGATCACCTATCGCGTTTAGAGAATCCCCACCAAAGTGTTTTCGAGAAAAAGGAGATTAACGAAGCTTTTCCTCTCGAGACACTGGGGAGTTTATCACATAGTGATTCTAGTACCCCATGGTTCGCCGACTTTGCGAATTACCATGCGGGGAATTTTATCCGGAAAGGGATGTCGTTCCAGCAGAAGAAAAAATTCTTCAAAGATGTTAAGCATTATTTCTGGGACGATCCCTATTTGTTTAAGATTTGTGCGGATCAAGTGATCCGGTGGTGCGTTCACGGCAAGGAAGCCGCTGAAATTCTTATGGCATGCCACAATGGACCCACGGGGGGACATCATGGTGCCAACTTCACCGCCAAGAAAGTTTTCGATTCTGGCTTCTACTGGCCGACGATTTACCGGGATGCTCATGAGTTGGTTAAATCATGTGATTCTTGCCAGCGTCAAGGGAAAATTACTCAGAAGGACGAGATGCCTCAAAATGCTATCCAAGTCTGTGAAATTTTTGACGTCTGGGGTATCGATTTCATGGGTCCATTCCCGTCTTCTCGTGGTAACAAATATATACTCGTGGCCGTCGACTATTTGTCTAAATGGGTCGAAGCGAAGGCGCTACCCACAAATGACGCCCGAGTTGTTGTAAAATTTCTTAAAAATCTCTTCGCCCGATTTGGTGCACCTCGTGCTATCATAAGCGATCGTGGGACCCATTTCTGTAACGACCAATTCGCTAAAGTTATGCTCAAATATGGTGTCACACATTGTCTTTCTACGGCATATCATCCACAGACGAGTGGTCAAGTTGAGGTCTCCAATCGTGGCTTGAAACGTATTTTAGAAAGGACCGTAGGTGAACATCGTGCTTCATGGGCCGATAAGTTAGATGATGCACTTTGGGCCTTCCGTACAGCTTACAAAACAACCATTGGGTGCACCCCTTATAAGCTGGTTTACGGGAAGGCCTGCCATTTGCCCTTTGAACTTGAGCACAAGGCCTACTGGGCCTTGAAACATGCTAATTTTGACCTACAAACCGCGGGTGATCACCGAAAAGTTCAATTGAATGAATTAGTCGAGCTTCGTGATCAGGCTTATGAGAATTCTTTGATCTACAAAGAGAAGACAAAGAGGATTCACGATGCTAAAATTAAAGATCGCGTTTTCAATGTTGGTGACCGAGTCCTTCTTTTCAATTCTCGATTAAAGATTTTCTCGGGCAAGTTAAAAACCCGTTGGTCTGGACCATTCACCATTACCCAAGTATTTCCTTATGGGACCGTCGAACTTGCTCAACCTAATGGTCCCAATTTTAAGGTGAATGGTCATCGCGTTAAACACTACTTTGGAGGGGACATACCACCCATGGTTGTCCCGGATCTCCAGACTTTCCCCAAGGACGATTAAATTCGGGGATCGAGTCAAGCTTATGTGACTCGGTGAACAAAAACAAGCGCTTCGTGGGAGGCACCCCATGCTTATCCATTTTCATTTTCTTTATTTCTATTTTCTAATAACGTAACGTGAGGGGGGCGACCCTTTCCAAACTTGTGTTTTCGTGGTGGTTGTTTATGAATGTTCAGGAATTTCCCCGAAGTTTGAGGACTCTCGTGCTCGTGGTTTGTCGTTCTCTCCACTCGAGTCTCATCCTTCGCTGCTCTTTCGGAAATTCACCATATCCAAAATCTTATCGACCAACGTTTATCTCTTGGCATACTTAATAAACGGCCTTAGATTTTACGTAGGATTACCCGTACCCTTAAAACATTGAGGACAATGTTTCACTTTAGTCTGGGGGGGTGAATCTTCGATTCGATTTGACCTGTACCATCGTCTGAGCTGTTAACTTACGCAACTCCGTTTTTCACCAAAAATTTTAAATTTTTGTCACCTTTTTATATGCCAAAAAAAAAAAAAAAAAAAAAAAAAAAAAAATTGAATATGATATGAATAATAAGTTTTGACACCTTGTTTTGACTTTCCTACCGGCGAGAGTAGAAATAAATGTTCCGACTTGACCGGGCGTGTTGAGCCCTAGCTTGTTTCCCTTAACCAAAATAATCAAAAGATTATGGCTAAGCATCCGCGGATCTCATTATTTGGGATTTTAAATTTGCGGAGATCGAGGAATGATAGAGTTTATTTGGAAGTTTCGTGCTATACACGGATCGCATTACTGGGATTTAAAAAACCCACGAGAGGTACTTGTGGCCTCCTTGTTCCCACCAGCTTGCACACAAATATATAAATATAGATGTCTAGGATTAATTAAGGGTATACGGTTTGGGCAATACTTAGTTTTTTCTCGTTCCCAACAAAATCTCTGCATATGGGGGTTTGGTACACATTGAGGTACTGCCAGTGTTACGGTGAAATAGACTATTGCATCTTGCCGGTTCGCAGCCGATGTTGTGATCTTAGTAAAGGCCGTAGGACTCGGGGTTTGGCATATAGTTATGAATATCGATAATAATAGTCCAAAGCCAAAATAAAAAGGCAGAGGAATCCAAAGCTATAAAAAAGCAGCGGATAGAAATCCAAAGTCATAATAAAACTCTTACATCTTGGCGGCTTATAAACCGTTGACTGTAAAAGAAATAAAGGACTAAGGACAAAAGTATTATTAAAGTGCTTATGATTATGCAAAAATGCCAAACTTCGACTCCGGGGGTTTCCCTAATAAAAAGCTTCCGTTTCGGGTATCAAACATGGTATGTCTCGGTCGTAAATAAAAAGGGAGCCTCCACAAATCGTGTTAAATCAGAGACCTTCATGTGGACCCGATTTCTGTATGCAGGGGTTTTCGAGGGAAAGTTTGGAAACTACTTAGCGTTCAAATTTTGTGCTCTTATCGGACTAACAAATATCGAAACGAGAAAATATGAAGCAATTCATTTCTCACAAATTAAAATCTTTAGATACAACTAAGGACTTGGGGACAAGAGGTAATACACAAGTAACTTTCGTGGGCAGTGTTAGCATCTAACTTCTGATAAACAATGATTTCGATTTTACGCTTAGTTTGGGAGCTTGTGAAAAATCAAGGATGACGATTTTTATCCGTATGGTCTCTTCTCTGTGAGAAGTGTTTCTACTCGTAGACCCTGAAAGTTATCAACAGATATGAATTGATAATGAAAGTCAAGGCAAACCGTCACTTATATAAAAAATGAAAAAGTACAAAAATAGTAGTTGTAGTTGTTATTCAGAAAATCGGAAGACGGAGCGTTTTTGAGAATAAATGATTTTACTATCTCTCTTGAACATCATTGCTACTTTACAACGTCAGTAAAGAGAGGTTTTGAAAATTATTTATCTTTTAAGCGTGAGGTGATGACATTGCGTGAGGGCACGGCAATACCTTAGTCTGGGGGATTTTGATGAGTGCTTATTCACTCATCCTTTTTAGACCTAGAATCAGACCAAAAACACCAAATACTAACCAAAAATGCCAAGAGAATGCATGTTTTTGTATTTGTGTATGTGCAGGTACGGATATGAGAAAAATGGACAAAAAACACTGCAAAACCGACAAAAACGAGCACGAGAATGGAAAGTGTCAAAAGCCGAGGCCGGGGAAGTCAAATGGTTTAAGTCCAAGCTTAAAAAGTCAAAGTCAACCTCAGAGATTCGTCAAAGTTACATATTTGATCCTTGGTCAAAGTTTGAAGAATTGGCGATTTTAGTCCCTGCAGTTTCAGAGAATTACACAAATGGTCCCTGGGAATAAGATTCAAAGATTGGTCAAAGTCAACCCTCAACTATGTGAGAATGACAAGATATACCTTTGGGAATATGTTTCAAAGAATTACAGTTTGGCCCTTGATGTTTGCTAATTTACAACAATAGTCCTTGAAAAAAAACTTACTACTAATCCAAAGCCTACAAACTACACATCCGGATCTAATATAAATTTAAAACCTTAACACCACAGCCCACCAAATACTACAAGCCCAATCCCCCACTCTACCCAAGCCCACTTACCTTTTATTACCCAACCCGGCCTGCCAAATAACTTACCCGGTCAACCCTTAGCCCCAGTCAACAAATAAAAAATAACAAACACCCCGCTCAAATATTACCCCCAATTCTACCCAGATTTCACTGTTTACCATGAACCCTAGAAATCCCTCCCACCAAAATTACCCCGATTGGGTAATAATTACCCCATGATTGGCCTTCTAGAAGAGTAGTCACGTGTCAGGGGAATGTCAGGGGGTCAGAGAAGGGCACGTGGACCAATGGAAGGACACACGGAGGATAGGCATCACATCAATCAATCAATCAAGGGCCACAAATCATTGGAATGATCTGGATGCAATCACACGGTTGAGATGAGCTTAAAAGAAGCACAATGACGCGGATAGCCAGCCTGGACACAAGCCCTCAGCTCTCCTCAGCTCAGCTATATATACCCCCTCCATATCATGTATCTAGTGTGCCTCTTTTAAGTATTGTTATGCTGTTGATTTATTTCTTGTAATGAATTTTTACTTTAATGAAATTTAATTTTTCTTATTTACTCATCTTGCAAATTACTGCTTATTGTTGTTGTTTATTACATGTCATTTAGCTTATTGCTTTCCTTCTAGTATTATTTTTAAATTCAGTCTTTCTATTTCAGCTTATTTACTTCTTGTCATTTAAAGTTTACATAAAAAAAAATAAATAAATAAATAAAAAAAAATAATAATAAAAATAAAAAATAAAAAAAAAAAGTTATCAAGTTTTTATTTACCAAAGCTTCAATAAGCTTGTCATTTGTTCAAATAGTCTCATATAAGCTGCATATAGCTTTTGTGAAACTCTCTAAGGCACCAAACTCAATTCTCTCAAAAGTCAAATAGTCAACTGAGTTAAGCTTATTGTAATAAGCTATTGCTTATTGGAATTCAAGACAGCCAATTGGATGCTTATTGGCCTGTCTAAAGACAGGCTGTGAGGGATTGCACCTCTCTGTTTGGCTGAGAGGTGCTTGGTGAGTTTTCGTTTAAGTTTTCATTTCTTGTTCTTTAGATTCTGCTAGTTTAGTTTTATCTGTTTTGCTTTTGATTTCTGCCTATTTGTTTGTTCATGTTTGCTTAGAATTAATCTGTAGTGGTAGTTAACTTTGCCTTGGTTTAGTTTTAATTTAGATCTTTGATTGATTTCATTTTTTAGTTCACTATTATTGATTTGGATACATATGTTTGTTCCTTATTTTCTGTATTGAATCTGTTTTAGTGCATCTGAATTCTGAGTTGCAGTTAGATTTTGATTCATAATCTGTGTTACTAGGTATAGTAGGATTGTCACACTCAGGTTCATTCACGCGTATGAGAAACAGTGAGCAGTTATAAGGTGATTTGGATTGGTGTGTGCACTCATTAATCTCATATAATTTCATATCAGTCACCAATAAAGGGGTGTTTGGCTTAATATAGTAAACTGAGTTAGATTGGATTTCAATAGGTTTTAATGATTGCAGTTGTTCACTAGGGCTGTTATTAGAGTAAACCTTGCATTAAACAGTTGGTTATTTGGTTAATAGTCAACGCTTGCTTCTAGTTAACCTAGGAAATTTTAGGCTTGTAATCTTTCTTAGTTTATTGCATAAGTAGTTATCATAGTTAAATCTAGATTAAAAGTAGCTTAATTCATTATAGTTAATCAGTAGAGATTATTGGAAATTGGGTTTAGTCAAAGTTTTGTTCATCATAAAAGTCAAATAGCTTTTTGGTTACCTGTTTTTTGTCACAACTTCAATCAAGTGCACAGTCCTCATAATTGATCCAAGATACTTTCTAAAAGCTGTTTTGAAACATTTGGTAGTAGGTTTACAAGAAACAAAAAGAACTTTGTGGTTTGGAGCTTATTTGCTCATCAAATAAGCTCACTTAAGTTGACTGTCTCAGCACCAAGTGCCCTGTGCACTCAGCAAAATACCATAATCCTAGGTTGATTTGGAGGTTTTAAGAGGATCTAGGATCTTATTTCTGAGTGGATTATTGTTCTATGGTTGCTAGTGGTTAAGTAGAACCAAAAAGTTACCACTCATTAGCTTATTTGTACTGTTCAAACAGCTTATCAAGTGAGTACATTGAACTAGTTAACTGAATTTCAAATTAGGGCTGCTATTTGGTTGTAGTGACCTCAAGTCTGGTTTTATTGATCCTTTGAGCTTATTAGTACCATAAGTTACTATTGCAAGTGATTTTTAGCTTTTGCTTTAACTGTTTCAGCTTATAGCTTATTCAATATTGCTTATTTGGACTCATTGTGCTCATATCTGTGTTTCTGTGCTTCAAATTGATTCTCAATTGTTCCAACAAGCTTAATATAGTTCAAATATCATTTGGTAAAAGTTTCAAGTCATTTTGGTCAGGAGTGCTTATAAATAAGCACTCCAAATCAGCTGTTTTCAAGTTTTTAAGCACTTTCCTAGCTTATTTTTGTTTCAAAATTTTTTCTCAAGCTTATTTTATCATTTTAGAATTTTCCTGAAATTTTCAGATTTTTCCAAGTTGTTTTGCTATTTTTCTTATTTAATTTTCAATTATAATCACTTTTTAATTAATTTTTAATTCCAAAAAATACAAAAAAATCAGAAAAAGTCCAGAAAAATCCAAAAAAATATTAGAAAATTATTTTTAGTTATTTTAGATTTTTAGAAGTTTATTTTGTATTTTTCTCATTTAAATTGAATTTCTTTTGAATTTTTAATAATTTTTAATTAGATTTAATTGTTTTTAATTTCTAAAAATTACATAAAAAGCCCAAAAAAATTAGTTTTTAATTTTAAAATTTCTTTTTAGTTATTTTATAATTTTCAAAATTTAATTTTTATTTTTCTCACTTTATTTTCAATTTCTTTTAATTTTTAATTACTTAAAATAGTTTTTAATTCATAAAAAATTCATAAAAAGTCAAAAAAAATATTTTTCTTTTTCTCAAAATTTTCTTTTATCGTTTTTAATTTTTAGAAATTATTTTCAAGTCCGTAGGAGTCGCGTAGCTTAAAAGTCGCGTTTTATTTTGCGCGTTAGCGTTTATTTTACGTTTGAGTTTACGTTTTCGATTCTACGTTACGTTTTTGGTTTGTTTAGTTGAATTACGTGCTTAATTGATTATTTGTGCTTCATTTACTATTTCATTAGTGTAATCTCATAAAAATCACTTTTTACCACTTTCACGACACGTTTCACGAATCGGGAATTCGAAATTCCATTCACACCTTCGCTGGGACACGACCCGGGGAAATACTTTCCTAAGCATTTCTTCGGTAAAACAAACACTATACTAAAACGAATCAGACGGCGTCAGAGTTTTACTCTTGACGGCGTCAGGTGTCAAAAATCTGGAAATTTTACCAGTTTTGTTTTTCTAACGGAGTCTTATGGTTTTTGTGAATTATTAAGTTTTATAATCTCCAGGAAATCTGCAAACTTCATTCCACAAGCATTATATCTTACTTTGTTTTCTAGGATTTAGGAACTTATATAGGATGCCGCCGATTTTACGCGAGGTTGTCTTGTCTATTTTGTCAGGTTTTACAGGTTATGTTCGACAAGGAGATGACTTATATTCTGGAAGGGAAGCTTTGATTGTTCGTTTTCTTGGAAGAAGATTTAACCTGGCCACCTATAATCCATACCGAGCGAATCAGGGGAGTATTTGATTTCATTCTCTTTACTTTTTCACTTTTACATTCTTTACTTGAACATTGGGGACAATGTTCATCTTAAGTGTAAGGGGAGGGTAAAAAGATGATACCCTACATATGCACTTTCGCTTGAGTTTGTTTTGTTTGATGGTAGATGTGTAATAAAACTACGAGAAATACTTGTTAGTGCAATTTTAGCGCCAAATTTAAAAATTTTTACAACATTTAGGAGTGAAACTTTAGCCATAGCAAGCGTCTCATGGATAGGAGATTGTATGACTAGCACATAACCGTATATTCAGAAAAATTTTCCACCCAAAAATGTGAGGTTCGCCTTTAGATTTGATAGGAAAAGCATTCATTATTAGTGCTTATGAGTGTACCGGTAGCATTTAGATTCTAGAACTTGCGTTAGTGATGCATCCCGAGACCGCGAGTGAGACTACATTCGTGTGGTAGGATTTACTACATGATAAGAGGCATTAGGATCACCCTTGTGTTAAACCCGTATTATAATTACTTGACCATTTAAGTCATATTACTTGGCTAGTTAAGTCAACTAATTTTTCCCACACCCTTAGCGTTGTACTCATTTTTAGTACACGAAACCCCTAGTACACCCCTCCGAGCCTATCTTTTCGTTTCTAACTTTAAGCATTTTACTTAAAGGAAGAATTTGTTACACCCCACTTAAATGTACACCCAAATCGCCTTAGCCTTCCGTGTATGCGCTCATTTTTAGTGCCTTATTGTTATTTGTTAAACCCTAAGTTAACTTTCTAATTGATTACATGGTTGCTAAGTCGAGTCATATCCTTGTACATATTGTTTTGGGACGATTGGGACTCATGGGTAAGTACTTATTTTATGGAGTAATGGGGAAGAACATAATATTATTACCCCCATATGTACGTTAATCTTAAAAGTGCTCCAAGTGTTTTGATTTTCTTAATTCGAGTCATTAGTTTAGTTTAATGTAAAGTATGTAATGATTCAAGTGTAAGGGAAATGTTCATTCCCTATGATGTATTATTTTGGATGGTAGGGTAAGAGTGTATGCAAAAAGAGAAAAAAAAAAAAAAAAAAAAAAAAAAAAAAAAAAAAAGAGAGAAAAAACATACGGACTACCATCCCGTTTCATTCTATGTTCATTTTATGTTTTTGTTAATTTTTCATTTATTAGCTTAAGTCGAGTCTAGTCTTGGCTTAGCAACGCCATCTTGTACATGTAATTAACTAAGATTGTTAACTCGCCACCAGTAAAACTTCCTTTATCCAACAAAACCGTGTAATTCATATCCCTATACCTAACGTTACAACCCTTTACAAGACCTCTTTGATAGTTTATCCTAGGTGCTTACGCCATGTGGTGGAGGTTTGATCCTTTCCCAAGCCTATGGTAATCTATTTTGTTATGACAGGTAGTGAGAGATATCTTCCATTTCCATAATGTTATATTACTTTATTACACCCGAGAGATGTGAGTATCTAAACACTATTTGTGAGGTGCTTGTGTATGATCTCCATGCTTGTCTATTGGTCTTTAGTGGAACGATTATTTGTTGTAATTACTTTTATATTAGTGTTAAATGACCCCTAACTTGTCTTTTGAGTAGAATAAAAGCGCATTTGCTTGAGGACAAGCAAATCTCAAGTGTAAGGGTATATGAAGAGGTGAAAAATGATCCGTCTTTAGGGGGTCATTTAAGCCCGAATCCGACTTTATTTGATCAAATATTGCCCTAAATCGTTCCTTTTGTGATTTTAGGTACTTGGAGAGTAAATTCTGGAAAAGAAGCCATTTTGGACGTTTTTGGAGCATAAAAGTGAAGAAAACGACAAAGTATCAATTTTTCTTGCTGGAAACACTAGGTGACGGCGTCAAGAGTTACACCCTGACGGCGTTAGACATCAAGAATAAAATACCGTAGTTGATGACGGCGTCAAAAGTCATCCTGACGGTGTCAAAAGGCCAAGAATCAAAAATACCGTGGTTGGTGACGGCGTCACACAGGCCGTCATAAGTAGATCAAGGCCGTCCGAGGAAGTATTTGGCGGCGAGGTGACGGCGTCACATGGTTGTCTTGACGCCGTCAGCCCAGTTTTCCTATATATAGTTTTCTAGTTTTTACATTAAAAAAGGAGAAGTTTTGGAGAAACCCTAAAGACGAATTTGGTGCAACTTTTACAGGTTTTTCAAGGGTTCCAAACCCTTGATACCTTGCATTGTAATTGAGATAAGTGTTCTTCTAATTCAATCAATATGTCTATGTGTTGGTTGTCTATATCTTGTTCTTGTCTCAATTCCATTATGCTAGGCTAGATCTCCTTTGTGTTTGCTTAGATCTAATGAAACCTAGATATTGATTATGTGTTGATTACTTGTTTATTCTTGTTCTTGGATGAATGATTTTATATGTTAGGCTTAAGAAAACTGGCAGATCTCCAAATGGTAACATGCTTGAACGTCTTAAGAAACATGAACTGAGGCGTACTAGGTCTTTATTGGTTGTATTTAATGCATGAGCCACTGTTTACAATCCCTATAGTTGTGCTGGGTCATGGTGTAGGAGGAGATAAGAGCTCATAGAATTGGGGAGTTATGTATGCCACCCCATGAATGGTATTAAAGAATACGATCCGTCATCCATGCAATTATAACAAGTAATTAACATGTAAAAGATATCTAGGGAGTAGTGAAGTCTAAGTAAACACATTTTCTCCAATTACTGCTCACAACCTTAGTTTAATTAGTTTATTTTCATTTTTAGTATTTTATTTTGATTGCATCTTAGTTTTGGGTTAGTTGAATAGCAACTAATTCCGCCCACTCTTTCAAAACCCGAGATTTTACTTGCTTTCATAAAAAATATAAAAAGACAAAAATAATCATCTCTCATCTTTAGAACTAGTAATTTAGGCTTTCTAATCCTAGCGACATTATTCCCAAGCTGAACGATCAATCCCCCGGTACTTGTCACTATACTATACTACAACGATCAGGTACACTGCCTGGTGGGGGTTGTAAGCTTCTCGAGATCCCTCGAGAGGTAAAGCCTGTTGCGATTCCCACGCATCAGTCACCCATCACGTCATATGCATTTTTATTACATTTTATTTATATATTATATATTTTACGTTAATAATATATATAACGACTTTTTAACTAATTATCATTACGTATTGTTATCATCATGGTTAAAAAGGAAAAACATTAGAAATAATAGTATATTTCATCATATTATTATAAACATAATAATTCTATTCGCATATTATCTTTTCATCTTAACGATTTATCGTTATTCGTTTACCAAATAGTATTTGGTTAAATTCTCAGATAAATTTATTTATCAGGTTCCGTATCAAAGACGTTTCCATAATCATTCTCGTAATCTCATCCTACTTTACTTTTCATCATTCCCGTATCAATCAAGGTGAGTCATAGCCCCATTTTCAATACTTGTTTTTAACTCATTGGGGGAGATACATGCTTACATATACTTGATAATTTTATAAGTATATGAATAAATTACATGATTCAAATCAATTTCCTAATTAATATTTATCTGATATGGTTTATGACTTAAGATGTGATATATATATATATATATATATATATATATATAACAGGAGGCGTTACACGTAGATAATTCAAGAAAACGCCACCTCATTGCCCAGTAATTGTTATTAGCAGCCATGTCATCACATTCTGTCCATGTAAGCAACTTTTTATAATTTTTTTAATCCATGTCATCACATTCTGTCCATGTAAGCAATTTTTATAATTTTTTTAAGTTTTGTTAAAATTTCAGATGGCATTTATTTGATTTAATTGATTTTTGTGTAAAATTCGGATTTATTAAAATTAAAAATTTAGGCTTTACAAGAATCGAACCTAGGTCCATTAGTCCGCAAACAAACATGATAACCACTAGACCAACACACTTTTTGGATTATATTTTGCAAAACCAAATCTATAAACCTAAAAATATCCATTCCTTAATTATATAAAATTAACAAATTATCTATTATTAAAAAAACACACGTATATTTTTTTCAGAAACCCTAATCATCAAAATTCTCTCCATGAACATCATTATACGTTTAGGTCTCTTTCCATCTCCTTTTTTCTTTTTTTTGCAGGTTCAAATTAATATGATGTTGTTAAAATACTCACGAGGTCACTTAGAATATTTACAGGTTTTTATTTTTTTATTATTTTTTTTACGTTTAGGTTTATCTGCCATTATGTCAATCTATTACGTTATAAATATATGCAATTAGGCATGAGGTCGAGTAAGGAGATTTGGATTGTTTGAACATACGAGTGCAGCTCAACAGCAAGTACAATCCACACGTTTGCCTTTTGCAATTGATTTAAGGGTGTTAACTGATAATGGTTGTGTTTTTAACGATGGGTTAATAGAGTAGCTATTGGCTGCATGTTTGAACCAATTCTGTACTGATCATGTTTTTGTTATTCATCTACTGTGATATTGATTTGTTATTGTGTCGTTTCAATGATTGCTTTCGAATCTCTGGACCACTTCTACATGAAAACCAATTCAAAAGCATTGTGGACGAGATAAACCAGAATGAGCTTAGAGGACAAAGGCTGAAGATTTTTATGCACATGAAGGGATTTGATTTTTCATTGTGTTTAAACCTTTAGATAATTATTATTTTGTTTGTTATTTTATACGTACATGTTAGGCTAAATCTTTATGTACTTTAAATTTTCAATAAACTATTTTGTGTGTTGAGTTTTGGAAGACAGGCCAGAAGATTAAAAGAAACAACACTCTTTTGCTTTGTGCTTTCAAGGTAACCATTCTGGCTTTAGTTATTCCCATATTCTTCTCTTTATCATCCATTCATTTACCATAAATATGTACACAAGTAGAAACTGATCATGTGGTGAGGATTTTAATAAACAAATGAATGGGTTTATTTATATTTGCAGGGAAATTCCCTACCTTTTCATGAACGATTTTAACGTCGTTGAGAGCTGTAAAAATGTTAAATCTACCATGGACACTTATACGGGGTGAGAAGGGATTGCTATGGATACATTGTTTTGTAAAGACATTTTAGGAAAAGGCTTGACAGCTTCTCTCACTTTCTATACTTTACATTCGCAAGCTATTATATTATATCGGTATTAATATTTGTTTTTATTATGATCAACTTGAACATCACAGATGTAATATCTTAATTGGGATGTTTACATGGTTATATGCAGTCACAAGGTCAGATGAATTAGAATATGAACCCCATGAACAGCTTGAATTCTAGCAATAGCACAACCACATTGCAGATATCAGGTTATATAATGTACAACCCAGCTTGACCTGATTTTAAGTTAATTAGTATCACCTCTAATTCAGATTTTGTTGATTGTAGTCTAGAAATTTGACATGGGAGAATTCTGAATTACATGGAGGACTTTGGCCGAGTGCAAATGAGGTGCAAAACTTATCCTTAAATATTGGCATGCCGTTTTCTGCATTTTTATTCAGATTGGCCAATGTAAAGAGGGTATCAAGCCCGACACTGCCGGTTGAGTCTAGAAAAAATGTTTGTTTACCCGCCACAAAGTATAAAGACCCGTTTAAATGAAAAAACCTGGTATTAATGAAAGTAACAAATAGAGAACTGATTTGAAACTGAGAACACGTCTATAAAAAATCTAATATAGACCGGTACAAACTTTGAAACTCGGCTTCTATTTATTAATTAAAGCAGACCTGTCTTAAGCTAAAGACCTGGTCTAATTCTCCAAAAATATGAGCGGGAATTTTCGCCCTCTTATTTGTTTAAAAAAATTTCAAACTAACACTACAGCTACACTTTCATGAGTTCATCTCTTCTCTAACACTAGCTCCCACACATTCTGGCATTCTGCCACATCCATAAACTTGATGTAATTTGTTGAGTTCAGCCACTGGTCATCATACCATATATATATTATATAACCTTAACGGGTCGTATCAATTATATATATATATATATATATATATATATATATATATATATATATATATATATATATATATATATATATATAATAGGAAAATGTTAGTCCATTATTCTTTACTACGAATTTATGATCAATATTTTCTGCAATTGAAGTATTGAACATGTTAGATTCTATTTTTATATGTGAAAAAAGTCAGCGTACGGTGGCTCTCCTACCACGACTATAGTGTAATTAAAAGTGTTGGACTTAAAATACTCTTTGTCTGGATTCTTTTTGTAGACTATTTTGGTGTTTCGATTAACTATGCTTTTTACAGCAGAAAGAATTGTGGTACCTGTAAAATTCAGAGGGTTTAGTTTATAGGTAGAAATAATGGGTGGGTCGGTTAGTTTCTCAGTAGTATGACGCCACATACTCAATGATAATTATTTATTGCATACTATAGATGTGTCGACTGTGTTTGCATACCATAGGTGGTTGCATCTACACTTTACAAATACTCTGGCCTCCTAACAACGCTAATATTCCCATCTTATTTATGATATGAATTATATCTCCATGTTATCTACTATATCCTTCATGTCCTAGGTCATTGCCATTGAGAGACTACATAGTATCTACACACAACTGTATCCGTAAACTTATTTCTTGTTCACAGGTATTGACAAAAGTGATAATAGACATAAGGTGCTTTTAGTTATTATCTATCATAAACTTAGACTACCAAAGGATGTCCGACAAAGTATACGGTAAGTGTGCATAAGACCAACAACCAATTCCTGCAAGCATTTATTCATTACTAAAGCAATTATATGTACAGTCATGCTAACCAGCAACTTTGTTTTGTAGCGTAATGGCAACCAGTAGCATTGTAGACATATCTCCTACGCCACAGAAAGAACTGAGCATCGTTTAACCAGCTCTTGAACGGCGGTCGGTCAGTCCTTTTCATGAAGAGACGGTAGCTTGGTTGTTCTACAAACTCTGTATAATATGTATGATATTATGTATAGTAGTAAGGTAACTAAAACCATAGACATACTACTATCCTAATAGGTGATGACATTGGTCGGTATCGACCAGTGATGTGTAACGGTATTAATTTTCAACTACTAATACCTTTACAAATTCCAATACTAATTTCCAACTCTCAATCACAAAAATCGGTAACACAAAAGCATAGCAGGCACACAACATAGACTAATAACGCGAATAGCTCCATCCGAATGCATGTACAGAGGGTACCACTATTAATATCCAACATACAAGAAACCAACCAATGCCATCACTGCAAAACATCTTCCGAAAAATTGCGTTTTTTAAGTACCATTAAAATATTCACAATAGCCAAAAAAAACCCGGCATCAAAGCGCCGGGTGCCAAAACTCCTTGTTTAAAACATAAAAGAACATGCAAGCATACACACATAAACGACTACCTTAATAACTGCATATATCTTATTTTTTGAAAACTTAATTATTCTAAAAAAATAAAGTTAATTGTCTAATTTACCACCTTTAATACCCCTTATACTTTGAAATGAAAACTATTAAAACTAAGTAAGCCGCTAGAAAATTCCGTTTCTATGCACGGGCACAACCATTTGCAAATTACATTTTGATATTTTCACTTTCTATTTTGACCACTATACGAAACACTTACTACAATATCGCATATCATTAATTGTTTGCCGCTAGAAACCGCTGCCGCTAGGCGCGGGTACTCGCCTAGTCTTTTAATAAGAGTTTGAATCAAATTGTTCATCTTTTATCAAAAATATTATTTGAATGACAAATAACTTTCCAAACGCATCTTTTAAGCCGTTTTATGAGATTATAACTTCGATCCTCCCCGTAACACCCAAATTACTTTTCCGCTGCTACAAACTTAAATTTGGGGGTGTTATAGATTGGTATTAGAGATAGAGTTATAGATAATTTAATGTTTTCAAACATTAAACTATAACTACACTTTCAAAATAATGATTTTTACACCATACCATTTTATGCCCTCCGTGTCTGCAGACTTCTGTGCTCAATACTTATCTGTTGAGATTATCCTACATGTTTAGAAATTACTCTTACACAATAATTATTTCATCTATACTGTTACATCTTTAACATACAAAATCCTTATAAAATATTATTCTCGGTTAATACAGTAACATGTCTTCAGAAACTCCCGTGAATATCAAAACTACTCTTATAATACTAATACCTCACCTATCAATCAAAATTATCCGAATACTGAAGATCCTTACATACAAATATCATAACCCCAGCCTGATATAGAACTCACTCAGAGATCATCTCCATCGTCACCTATTCGTTCACCTTTACGTTAAAAACTCAGGAGAGCTACCGAATCATATGAAGATTTGATTGGTGGCCAAGCAACATTCGAAGTTGGACAAAGTTCAAGCCAAGGTATGCCGTGGAAGAATGTTGAGCCAAATTCTCCGTTACCTTATACTTCAGATTCCTCAATACCAGATTTTCCAAATAATTTATCCTCGCCTAACTCACCTGACTACAATATAAGCACTCCTGATACAATATGGAATCTTATTTATCGACAAGCAAGCATATTGGATGCTCACACTGAACAGCTAAAAGGGTTACGACCAACTCAATTTGAATGGTACGACCGTAACCTTGACGCATTGTTCAAAAGGGCGGATGCTGAGAGACGAACAATGTGTGAATTAGGAATAAAGATTAATGAGATAAAGGACAACACCAACCAGGAGCTTGGAAGCTTGGACTCCAGGGTCCGTTGTGCAAGAAGAGAACACGGTCATACACATGGAAGAGTTGAAGATATTGAAAGAACCCTATGGATAGCCAGAGATGCAGCCAGAAACCAGGGTCAAAAGATTTCCGCATTAGAGACTATGTTGGCAAATCAAATGAACATGTGTCAAGAACGTTTCTCAAACATGGAAGCTGCACAACTTGAACTTGAGAAAGAAGTTAAATATTTACGTCAGAGGCATAACTAATCTTAAGTTTACAAGTATCCTTGTTGTACCTACTAAACCAAATGGTTTTGGTTAGTATTTCATGTAATGTTCAATAAATCTGAAACTTCAGAACTTGTAATCAAATCATAATGTATAATAACATCCTTTCTGTTATATCTCTATGTTATAAATCGATCTTTCCTTTCATATCAATCATGCATGTAATGAATCCTCATATCTTCATGCAAAAATCTCATCATTTGTTATTTTCTTTGATAACCAAATGATTATACGCAGATCAATAGAGTATTAATAAAAGATCTTGTATCGTTTATCTTGCAAAAACAATCAGTCAAGTTATTAATATTCTGTTTACCTCTGTAATGTTATTCAAATCTACAGTAAGATTTCTTACAATTGTTAAGATTTCTTAAACATACCATAATTAACCCAAAATCTCAAGAATTGTCTAAAAATCAATTTTTGAAAGGGAATTTAAAGAATGAAGAAAAGATTATTAAATTTCAGATTTAGTAGACAAGTCGGTTTGTTCCTTAGTAATCCCATATCAAGAGTTGATCATTTATATATGATACAACACAGACATATCTTGAAATTAGATTACAGTAGGGAGTCAATTCAGTCTATCATCAATGAAATAATTAACTTCATTATTTGAATTATTATGATATTATATGGATTCTAATGTTGAATTTCATTAATGATTTCAGAAAATGGACAACATGAACAATGCATATCCATCATCATCAGAAATCACCATGACTCCTGGAGCTAAGAAGATATTGGTAAATGACATAGTGTCGGTGGTACTAGAAGGGACTACCGTAGTTTATCCGAGAAGAGAGACGGGTATACTTGGTAAGCACCACCCTGCAAGTTTCATGAAGTATAGGCCACCTCACTTAAAGATTCAAGAAGGAATGATCAACCCTACCATCAACCATAATCAAGGAATTAGGCACGGGGCTATACCTAATGGAAATAATCAAAAGCGAAAACTCCCCGAAATAGGAACCATCAACCCCATCTACTGCAACATCATCAATGCTCAAGACCGCTATCGTAAACATCTAGAAGATTGTATGAACTATCAACGTCAGCTGGAATACAATCAGAAAGCTAATAGAAATTGCCTCGTCACACCTGTTACTGGAAGTGGTTATCGTGGAAGTCAACCCTTGTGTCAAAAATGCAACAAGCATCACACAGGAATCTGCATGGTTAAATGCATGAAATGTCGGAAAACAGGTCACAAGGCAATAAGCTGTAAGACTCAGGACAGGAAAGGACAACCAACAACAGTAGTATGCCACGGATGTGGTGGGAAAGGGCATTACAAGAGCCGATGTCCAAACTACAATGTTAATTGGAAAGCCAAGACTTTTACAAGAGAATGAAGAATCTTTAAAGACCTTGATAGTATCGAGGGAATGGCAACTAGATTTAAACAGATGAATAAATTCCTGTTGTAGATAAATAAAATCTAGTTTAAGAATTTCCTAAGTTGTATCTCTTTCCTGTATTTTACTTTAAGTTACGATGGATGTAACTTAAGTATAATAACTATCTTTCTACCGTAACAAAAAATCTACCTTGTAATATTTTCATAATAATGATAATCTACGTTAATTTAAATTTATGTCCCATTTACCAAATGACAATATACTATATTTACTCCATAAATTTCTAATTCATAGTATGAACCCTAAAATTTTCTACTTTATTTTTAAAGGGAATTACGTGTTATATTATAAAAACAACACGTTGAACACCATCTAAAACAATTTATAGGAACATATGATTGAGCCAAACATCACATCATTTGGTCCTCAATTATACATAGCCTGATCAACTATGTCTAATTTAGGAAGAATTATGTTATGAAAGGAACAGTGATATTTTCAAATTTTTAAATAACAATCTTCATTCAAAAGCAAAATATAGAGCTAAAATGAACTGTTCATAAATAATACATTGAACAAACCACAATAAATACCTATCTTATCTCATCACCATTATGATAAGAAACCAACAAAAGTATAAGTGAGAGAACCCAAATAATTAAAAAAAAAAAAAACTGATAAAAGACCCAAATAGCAAAAGTTTTATTAAAATCCGTAAAAATTAATACATAAACAAATAATTAGCATCGGAAGTGCTACCGTTACAATTATTACAATATAAACCATGGAATCTTCAATAGGTTGGTCCGCTATGGCAACAAAGACTCTCACCAACAAAACAATAGCAAGAGCCACCACAGGATGAATCACCCTAATTATGCTGAAAGATAAATATAAACAAACCATTAAAAACAATAATGAGACAAATTCTTAAACATAAAAAAAACAAAACGAGTTTTATTCCTTATTCATTACAAGTACATAGAAACACAACAAGAACTTAATTTAAAACAACCCTACCTCAAGATTTTTACCCCCATATCTTGTCTACGGTAATGGCTAGGATAGTGAGGGGTACGACAAACATCAAGATCGCGACCAAGAATCCAAAGTCTTCATCTGGAACATACGCTAAGTAGATAGCGGCAGGGACGACATACACAATCGCTAAGATGGTGATGAGGTGCGGCATTTTGAGATGGAAAATGAGAGGAAAATGGTTGATGGAAGAAGTGGAAATTTGGAAGTGGTATTTATAGGCTAGAATATAGCCGTTGGGTACTATTCCCGACCGTTGGACACTATACACTAGCCGTTATTTCACAATTCATGACCACTGTTTTCAATATTCACAACCCTTAAATACATCAGTTATTTTGTCTTGTCTAGTACAGGTAAATCTAACTGAATCACGTTTCCTTAATTTTAGGAATAAAAATCTCTCGACAACCCTCTGTTCAAAAATTCTTTACTCAAGTAATCACGTTAAGTTTGAATTTCGGGACGAAATTCAGAATGACATGTGGGTACTGTAAAACCTCGCAAAAATCTTTATAATTAATAACGGTTAATTATATATTAATCTCTGTCATTATTTTAATCACCATTTTTACAGGAAAATTTTAAATTTTCTTATTATATTAAATGGTCACGATTACGATATTGCAAAATTCACCAAACGACAAAACAAGTTCTCGACACGTTTAACAAAATATTAAAAACTTACTAATCCTAATTAATAACTAATACAATCCAAACGGGCCCTTAATATATTTCAGCCCAACCCCAATCGAAAAACACTATTCATCAGCCCAATGTTCAAAGCCCAATTTCTAGTTTTAATATTTCATTCAGTCGACTAAACTAGCTCCAAAATTCCTCTCGTATTCTCTATTTTTATACACGACTATTATATATTTTTGCACTACCTCATTCCTCACCTTGCCAACTATTAGCATGTCGAATTTCAAATCCATAGGTCGAGTTTTGATATGTTTTTAGGAGGCGAAGTGATTGACAAAAACTCAACTCAATCGATTCATAATAAACTCAAATCTTAACCGTTTTGTTTCGCGTTTGTTCCTAAGTGTTCCTAATCACATTCCTAAGATGATTTCATGTTTAAATGTCATTCATGATCAGCTATGTTAAAGTTGTACACGATTACTCAATTTGTGTACAAATAAATATAGTGGTCGACATCTAGGTGATTCCACAAGACATCCACCTTATTTCATGCACTCTCAATTGATATTATATGATATATAACTCGGCCTGGAACCTATAATTACTGACATTGCATAGTATTTGTGGTTTCCTTGAAATTTTTACACTTACGTGTTAGGAAATGTCACCATATATACTTCTCATGCATGCATCCGATTCTATCAATTATCATACACTTTCAAAACTTTCTTTCTTCCTAAAAACTATCCCTTGAAGACCAGAAGTGGTTACGAGATCGTTTGGAAGCAAGAAAAGGGTAATCGGGTTTAATATATTCGTATATTATTTGGGTTATAGTCGAATTTGATCGTATCTTGTGTTTCATTCTTCCACTCTCGACTCTCTACCACCCAAGAGGTGTAGTAAGTTGTTTCAACCTCTTTTCAATTCATTTCACACGTTAAATATATCCCATGCATCATGTATATGTTTTGTCGATCATATATAAGCTTTATATATAATTTTTACGTACAACTTATCATGTAGTACACGACATGTGACTAGCCTCTATCTTGGAAGGCCTAGGAGTCACGACACACACTTGTTTCACGTTTATTTTACGATTCATGCATCATACGAACTTATTTTTAAACCTAGATACAATCGGATATAAAAAAAACTCTACACACTTAGAAAATATTTCAAGTCTTTAACATATATAGAAACGATCCATGTAGCCCAAGAAACGCACGTATAAATTGAAATATTACTTAACGAGCACCCAATATTTTTATACGACTCAATAGACCACCTAGAAAACTACCACTTTCATTTAGATAATTTGTAAAAATACTCACGTTTTGACACTCAATTTACTTCATTTTGATCGGCAAATCACAAGGTTTTCTAAATCTCATCTTATTCAAAAACTTAATAAAATTCGATTGGGCTTATACTAAGCCCAATAAGACTTAGCATTTTATCAGTCCACCAGGCCCATAAAATATATTTTTAGAATCACGAGAGTAGCCCAAGTCCAGGCCCAAAACTGTTTTCATGCCCTCGTCTCTAAATTTCTTAACGGGCTTTTGATTTGGTTCGTAAAGGCCCAATTACTTAAAAAAGAAATAAGCTTTTTAGCAAATAAGCTGTTGAAATAAGCTTGTTATTAATAAAATAAGCTTCGGAAATTTTTATAATTTTTCTCATAATTTTTGTACATTTGGACTAAAAATGTAATGCGACGACACCTTCAGGGACTAAAACAGCCAAACTGTTAAAACAAAGGACTGGAACAGTAAAAACAGAAACTATAGGTTATAAAATGACATATTATTAATTTCCAAGCTTAGATTGTAATATTGGACATGTAGTGGACTGTAATTGTAAATTATATATAAAAAGGACTAACGGTGTAACGCTAACGCCGTTAGTATAAAAAGTGTAAAAACTGGAAAAGGACAAGGACCAACATATTATATTTGACATTCTTATTTTATTTTCTATTTTTACGTCACCCATCACGTCATATGCATTTTTATTACATTTTATTTATATATTATATATTTTACGTTAATAATATATATAACGACTTTTTAACTAATTATCATTACGTATTGTTATCATCATGGTTAAAAAGGAAAAATATTAGAAATAATAATATATTTCATCATATTATCATAAACATAATAATTCCATTCGCATATTATCTTTTCATCTTAACGATTTATCGTTATTCGTTTACCAAATAGTATTTGGTTAAATTCTCAGATAAATTTATTTATCAGGTTCCGTATCAAAGACGTTTCCATAATCATTCTTGTAATCTCATCCTACTTTACTTTTCATCATTCCCGTATCAATCAAGGTGAGTCATAGCCCCATTTCCAATACTTGTTTTTAACTCATTGGGGGAGATACATGCTTACATATACTTGATAATTTTATAAGTATATGAATAAATTACATGATTCAAATCAATTTCCTAATTAATATTTATCTGATATGGTTTATGACTTAAGATGTGATATATATATATATATATATATATATATATATATATATATATATATATATATATATATATATATATATATATATATATATATATATATATGTTATTGGCAAAATACTTAACTGAAATACTGATACTCAGATAATACTGTTTCCAATTTGATTATTGTGGCATGTGATATATATATATATATATATATATATATATATATATATATATATATATATATATATATATATATATATATATATATATATATATATATATATATATATTATATGTTACTGGCGAATTACTTAACTGAAATACTGATACTCCGATGATAATGTTCCCAAATTGATTACTGTGGCATGATACTTGACTATACTATACTATCTTGAATGATTCCATTATTACCTTGATATTGCCTAAGTTACCTTCATCGTCATAAAGTCCCTCAATCATGAGCCATTAATCACTAGTATGTGAGCGCGAATATAGTGAACAGCTTCAAAACCTGTTAAGGATTGACCTCCTATCCCACTAATACTTGACGGAATGCCATATGCATATGGTTAGTCGTATTAGTCGTGATACACTATATTTGAAGAAAAATAGGAATTGGCAAATCACCTATTATAAGAGGGCAAAATTTATCATTGACTTGATAAATCACCTCTTTTGTTAACGTTTTGCGTGTCATGAGGCTTGGTGCAATATCCATAAGGAAATGTATGTTTTCAACATATATTTAGATACAGCTGTATAGGAATTTGACCAGACTTGAATTGTACATGTTATTAAATTAGCATCATGAGTTTCCATCTCGTGTTAGGATTATTGATTCCTTATTTGAAATTGATTGAATATCTATATGAATTATCTGTGATTAAAAATCAACATCACTCAATACTTGTTCTACAACTGTTTGTATTTATCATTACCAAATATACAATTCACGTATGGTCAAACCTATACAGCTGTATCTAAATATATGTTGAAAACATACATTTTTCCTTTATAGATATTGCACCAAGCCTCATGACACGCAAGACGTTAACAAAGGGGGTGTTCTATCAAATCAATGACAGATTTTGCCCTCTTATCATAGGTGATTTGCCAATTCCTATTTGTCTCAAATATAGTGTATCACGACTAATACGACTAACCATATGCATAATGGCATTCCGTCAAGTATTAGTGGGATCGGAGGTCAATCCGAAACAGGTTTCGAATCTGTTCACTATATTCGCACTCACATTACAGTGATTAATGGCTCATGATTGAGGGACTATATGGCGATAAGCTAACTTAGGCAATATCAAGGACTAATGGGCTCATTTAGCATAACATCATTTAATCAAGTATCGTATCACAGTAATCAATTTGAAAACAGTATCATTTGAGTATCAGAAATTCAGTTTGAAAATATTATCGTTTGAGTATCAGAAATTCAGTTTGAAAATATTATCGTTTGAGTATCAGAAATTCAGTTTAAGTATTTCGCCAGTAACCTATATATATCACATATCACAATAATCGAATTGGAAACATTATCATCAGAGTATCAATATTTCAGTCAAGTAATTCATCAGTAAAATATATATATCACATATCACAATAATTGAATTGGAAACATTATCATCAAAGTATCAATATTTCAGTCAAGTAATTCATCAGTAAAATATATATATCACATACCACAATAATCAAATTGAAAGCATTATTATATGAGTATCAGTATTTCAATTAAGTATTGTATATATCACATTTTAAATCACAAATTATATTATTTTAAAATCAATTAGGAAATTGAATTAAATCATGTATTTTATTTCATATACTTATCAAGTTATCAAAGTATATGTAAGCATGTATCTCCTCCAATGAGTTAAAAACAATTATTGGAAATAGGGCTATGACTCACCTGGATTGATTTGGAAATGATGAAAAGTAAAGTAGGATGAGATTTATGGGAACGATTATGGAAACGTCTTTGATACGGAACCTAAGAAATAAATTTATCAGAGAATATAACCTAATACTATTTGGTAAATACGAACGAATAACGAATAATTATTATTCGTTATGACGAATAGATGATGTGCAGTGAAATTATTATGCCATGCATGATATGATAAAATACTTTATTTAAAATATCCATCGTAGTTTTACCTTTATAACCGTAAGTAATAATATTAACTTTTTAAATATCGTTATATATATAATTAACGTAAAAATAAATAATATATATATATATATATAACGTAATAAAAATGCATATGACGTGATGGTTGCCGAAAAATGAAAAATAAAATAAGAATGTCAAATAGATTATGTCGAGAGACTAAGAAAATATGGAAAGGAGTTGTGTGGGAGAGGTGGTGATGAAGAAAGGAGTTATACGTTTTATATATATATCGTACGATTACATATTGAGTTCCAAACATTAACACATGTTCTAACTATTGAGAGTTAGAGATGTGGGGATATTATATCGAGATTTTTACTGCATATCATGACTTTAAGATGTTTGTGTGAGTGAGGGAAGCAAAATGTGAATTGGTTTGTTATTTCATATGTCGACTCATATTTTATTTATATACACAAATTGATTTAACAAGTAAGGCTTGATCTAGGCTGATAAAAACTTGTTCAATATCATGTATCTAGGCTAGGAAGAATATTAGAGGAGGGGGGAATCAAGTTGGAGTCAAAATGGTTAAGTCTTGGATTTAATACGTGTCGAGTGGGTTGATTTTTGGCCAAACACTTTGCCTCTATTAAACGTATCAAACGTTCGTCTTAGAAGCTAAAATTTGGCGTCCTAATTCTTTGGTGGGTAGACAATTAGGAGATACAAAAATATGGACATGTTGTGTTTAGAAATC
>JARVZY010002421.1:0-14652 GCA_030686995.1 Artemisia argyi | reverse complement strand
TTTTCTCAACTTAGGAGGTATCTGCTTATAAGAACCATGCTCCTCAATTGGTTCACTACCATACCCTTCAAGAACTAAATCAAGTAGATAATAGTTACTTAAAACTTTGTCTCATTCCTCTTCCTCGGTACCAATGTAGATACTCTTCCCTTTTCCATTGTTTGCCATCGTCGGTTGTTTTGATCGTTGGGATTGTGTGTGTTACGGTTGAATAAGCGGGATAAACATGAACTTTATAGTCCTATGCAATCGATTGGGTTGCCGAGTTACACAAAAAGGAGGGAAACGTAAATCTCTTCGGATGCCACGTGTGTTTTGCCTCCAAAATTAAGTTTTATAACTTTGCAAATTTGGTCATTCGAATAAAGTTGCGGTAGTCAAAGGCGGGAAGCGAGTGAAATGGCGATTATACCCTTGACTGACGGGAAAACTAACGAAAGTTAGCCAAAAAGGCCTCTCGGTGGCGATTTTGCGAAAATGTGGAACGTTGGTGTCTTTTTTGCGCTACTTTTTGTCTCGGTCCCGTTTTTTGCTAATTTGTGGAACGTTAAGGACCATTTTTGCAATTTACCCTTTTTTTAAAGAAAAACTTGACGGTAATACCCAAAGCTCGTCGAAAATACCAAAACTTGCCATAAATGCCAATCCGGTTAATCACCGATTAATCCCGTCTAAACCGATTACAAGCTACAAGAAATATAGACCGCCGACTGTTCATTAGCGATTTTTTCAACCTTCATTTAATATAAAACAATGGATAACATTATACAGCAATAATTTTATTCTTTTTAAATCTTCAACTTATTTATTTCATTGATATTCTTCTTTAGATTATTTTCCCACATTAAAAGAGAGAAAGAAAAAGATCGGAAAAAGAGAAATAAAAAGATATAAAACAAAGTAAAAGGTAAAAATAAAAATGAGGAAGCTTACCCACAAATAATATATACTGCGTAACTAAAAAAAATCAACTCAAACATATAGAAATTAAGTATTAGTTTGTTAAGCTCGAGTAACTCGTTTGGCTTGTTAATCTCGATTAGCTCGTTCGGTTCGTGATGATTAAACGAGTTTTCGAATAAGCCGAGCGAAATATTAGTTTTCAAAGCTCGGCTTGTCAAACTAATCAAGCACTAGTATTTATTCGATATTAACTCGAGACAGTGAGTTTAAGCTCGAGCTCGAGTAGCTCGTGAAAAGCTCGAGTTGTTAACACCCGTAAATGTATACTACTTATAATGCATGTTGACGCTTCCCTCTTATTAATTTTTTAAGATTTCCTAAAATAGATTTTTAAGTAAATATAAGTTAAAAAACATAATTTACAACTATTTGAAGCACAAATACAACTAAAAACCCAATATTCAAAACATACAATTAATAGAATATTTAATTCACCCTTTCATCAAAAAATACAATAATTTAATCACAATGTATAATCTAGTCAAGCTACTAAACTAAACAAATACTAAAAAATAAATTTGAGAAACAAACACACAAAATATTCAATCCAACTCTTTGTGTGATTGAAAATTTATCAAGTTTCAACTCAGTTTGACTAAACCAAAATTATCTCTTTGTGTGACTAAACACAAATATATATGTAAGGTATTCGGTTTTGGGTTCGTTGATATGCTCTGTTTTGGTATTCGGTTGTTAGTAAAAGGAAGAAAAAAAAAATGTTTTTGTGAGACTCACATTGGTAAGTTAGCAACAAGAAAGATTAAGAAGAAAGATATTTTTTTTGTTCGGATATCCAAAGAGAAAGAAAGATAAATGGTGGCTAGATGTGTTAAGAGTTAGATGAAAAGGATAGTGCGGCTGCGTGAGTATAGGGAAAAGGAAGTCTAGGTTAAAGTGTGAGAATAGTTAGGGAAAACTATTATTAAAGTGGGTATTTAGAGTTAAGTTTATTTGGTCTTCTGCTTTTGTGTGTTTAAAACTTGAGCCGGACATTTTTTATATCTTCAAACGGATGAATTTTTTAAATGTTGTGTTAGACTTTATTTTATTTTATTTTATTTGGGATATAATAATTGTTGTGGTTCTATTAAGTTGGTTTGATAAGTTGTATAATTTTGGATCGCAGTTTTGATTGAGCTTCGATAATATGAGATTAACTATGAAATTTTGGGTTGAATTATTTTTGGGTCGTTGATATAGTCACGGGGCAACGGGCCAAATGGGCTCGAGCCCGAACTGGCATGGGTCAAACGGGCTCAAGCAGGAACGGACACGAGCTAACGGGCTCTTGATATTCGTAAATTTATTGTAAAAAAGAATATAATAAACTAAAATCCAAGATTCACGGAAAAAAATTATTTCAAAGTACCCGACGCTGCAACGCGCGAATACCCTGCTAGTATAAGTCTTATAAGCAATTATTATTTTATTTTATTTTTTTATTTAAGTTAAGAGATAAGTAGTCTTTACACGATTGGTTGATTTTTTTCTTTCACTATTCATTAGTGGTCAACTCCAAATTTTATTTTTGTTAAATTCCGCATTGAATTACACTTTAATCAAGAGTCAAGAGAATGGTGACATTCCCTATTTAGCACAAGCAATCGAGCGGGACATTTTCCCTCCTATTATAACAAACCCTAGTGCCTACACCCTCTATATATACTATATCTTATTCTATCCTTTCACTCACACACATCTTATCTCTTTCTTTCTCTCACTATCACATCACTTCCTCTACACAATCATTTAAATATGATTATCTATCAGGCACTTGATCTCTTTTAAATAACTTTTTTATTTGTTTATATATTTAGGGTTAAAATTTTTGTTTTACTATTACACTGCTTGATAAGTCATTTATTACTTTTACTTACTAGTTATACTTTTTTTATTTTTCATAGTTTAGCAAGGGACAAGATATTTATGATTAAATTATATGGTCTTTTCTGCTAATTATGATTTTGTAGATTAACTACATACTGTTGTACGTTTGTTTGGGTGGGTCAAACCCAGGTTGTTTTTTGAAATCAATTAATACTATCAACCAGATATTCATTATTTTTTGTGTCTATTATTTAGTTTTACTGATATATTATATGCATAATATATAGTTGTTTGTAAAACTGTTTTAGATAATTATACTAACCCTCATGTTGTTTGGATCAGGGCATTTCTGCTGGGTGGCTGATCGAGGGAGGTAGCTAACCGCTGGCTGGCTTTCGTGTATTTGATTCCAGTAAGTAAATCAGTAATTCTTTCTTAAAGATGACATGGATCTTAAGTAGTAGGCGCTTATAAATGCTGTAGTAATAAGGAATCAAATCACTAGTTTTTTAATATTAACTTATGTTAAGCATGCATTAGCCTAACATATGATTATATTTGTCTATTTTTTTTCAAGGGAAGAAGATCGTGGATCTAGAGCTGCTGTTCTTGATGGCGTTATGGAGCTAGGGACAGCCTTTTCAAACAAAGTAAGTGTTGTTTGTCTTAAAATGTCTTGTGAATCCTTTATGAATTTTATTTGCCATAAACCATTCCTAATCAGGACTTGATTGCCAAGTATTCACTGTATTATTTTTTTTCAAGCTCTCTTGTTAATCCTTATAAGAAATGTGTATAAGAATAATGAATACCAAAGTAAGGGGATGTTTGTTTAGCCGGCTTATCGTTTATTTGGTTTTGGGCTTATGCTTCATAAGCTCACTCTCTGTGGCTTATTTTAAAACTTTTCGCCTTATATAAACTTATCATGTCATAATAAGCTTATATAAGCTGAAAAGTTTCAAAATAACCCACAAAAGGTAAGCTTATGAAACATAAGCCTAAAACCAAATAAGCTATAAGCCAGCTATATAAGCCAAAACAAACACCCCTTAAATTAATGTTTTTAAAAATTTTTCTAGACTTAATTCAGTTAAGAAATATTTACCTAGAGTAGTTGAAGTTTGTTAATATGTTGATCAAGCGTTATTATTTCCTTCTGTTGTTGTTAAAATCACCTAGGCATTACGTTTTCTTATGTTCATTTTTTGACCTTGTACCTAAGAACTAATAATGCTGTTTTTTTATAGGGATTTAGGCATTGCGATTTCTTATATGCGTCGTGGTGTATTCACGAGTCAGAAATTGCCCCTAATGTTGCCTTGAATTAGGAAGCGTTAATAGGTGGCAGACAAGCGGGTATGTTCACCAGTCGGCCTTTGCCCCGTCTGTAGTGTGACACATGCTTGACGTCGAAGCCTATTGGCCTTCCTAAGAAACTGCGAAGTCGGAAATTGTCCCTAATGTTGGTTTGAAACTGTGAAAATTGTCCCTAATGTTGCCTGGAATTAGGAAGCGATAATAGGTGGCAGACAAGCGGGTATGTTCACCAGTCGGCCTTTGTCCCGTCTGTAGTGTGACACATGCTTGACGTCGAAGCCTATTGGACTTCCTAAGAAACTCCGAAGTCGGAAATTGTCCCTAATGTTGGTTTGAAACTGTGAAAATTGTCCCTAATGTTGCTGAGAATTAGGAAGCGCTAATAGGTGGCAGACAAGCGGGTATGTTCACCAGTCGGCCTTTGTCCCGTCTGTAGTGTGACACATGCTTGACGTCGAAGCCTATTGGCCTTCCTAAGAAACTGCGAAGTCAGAAATTGTCCCTAATGTTGGTTTGAAACTGTGAAAATTGTCCTTAATGTTGGTTTGAAACTGTGAAAATTGTCCCTAATGTTGCCGAGAATTAGGAAGCGCTAATAGGTGGCAGACAAGCGGGTATGTTCACCAGTCGGCCTTTGTCCCGTCTGTAGTGTGACGCATGCTTGACGTCGAAGCCTATTAGCCTTCCTAAGAAACTGCGAAGTCGGAAATTGTCCCTAATGTTGGTTTGAAACTGTGAAAATTGTCCCTAATGTTGCCCGGAATTAGTAAGCGCTAATAGGTGGCAGACAAGCGGGTATGTTCACCAGTAGTGTGACACATGCTTGACGTCGAAGACTATTGGCCTTCCTAAGAAACTGCGAAGTCGGAAATTGTCCCTAATGTTGGTTTGAAACTGTGAAAATTGTCCCTAATGTTGCCTGGATTTAGGAAGCGCTAATAGGTGGCAGACAAGCGCGTATGTTCACCAGTCGGCCTTTGTCCCGTCTGTAGTGTGACACATGCTTGACGTCGAAGCCTATTGGCCTTCGTAAGAAACTGCGAAGTCGGAAATTGTCCCTAATGTTGGTTTGAAACTGTGAAAATTGTCCCTAATGTTGCCGAGAATTAGGAAGCGCTAATAGGTGGCAGACAAGCGGGTATGTTCACCAGTCGGCCTTTGTCCCGTCTGTAGTGTGACACATGCTTGACGTCGAAGCCTATTGGCCTTCCTAAGAAACTGCGAAGTCGGAAATTGTCCCCAAGGTTGCTTTGAAACTGTGAAAATTATCCCTAATGCTGCATAGAATTAGGAAGTGCTAATAGGTGGCAGACAAGTGGGTATGTTCACCAGTCGGCCTTTGTCCCGTCTGTAGTGTGACACATGCTTGACGTCAAAGCCTATTGTAAGCCGCCTTCCTAAGAAACTGCGAAGTCGGAAATTGTCCCTAATGTTGCTTTGAAAGTGTCATGCTTTCCTGGGTACATGGCTTATTGTTCATCAGTTATGTTAGAGCTGGTAATTGGTTGGCAATTGCCATGTTCATGAGTTTGCTTATATGGGTGTTATTAGTTGGCTGGAAATCTAGTGCCTTCACGAGATGATATTTGAGTTGGCCATTGTCCCTAATGTTGCCTTGTCGTTGAGACTGCAGAAATGTTTGGTGTCAAGCCCAAACACTAAAATACGGCCAACTCAAAGACTGGTGAAAATCTTTAGTGTCAAGCCCAAACACCATGTTGCCTATGTCCCTCATGTTGCCTTATACGATTTGGTTGGAAATCTGGTGCATTCGTGACCTGACCTATGTCCCTCATGTTGCCTATACGAACCTGCTGAAAATCGTTAGTGTCAATCCCAAACACCAAAATACGAGCATGACTTGCTTCTCTTGTTCACCAGTCGGCCTTTGTCCCGTCTGTAGTGTGACACGTGCTTAACGTTGAAGCCTATGTATTCTGCCTTCTGAGTTGGTTTTTGTTGCGTCTATGGACTCATCGGGAAACTGCGACAACGTTTGGTGTCAAGCCCGGACCTCAGCATACGGGCATGTTGCTTATCATTGACTGTGAGGTGGTGCTGGTTGCTTTTCTAGTGGTATGGTTTTTAACCATAACTCTCCCATTAAGTCTTTAGTTGACCATGTTTTTCTACTTTTATTAACTCCGGAGTATAAATTTTCATGCGTGTTTCATTTTGTTATTGTTTTCTTGAAAAAGAGAAACTTTTCAGTGCTGTAAGCAAGAACTTTTTTCAGAGATTTTAATTATTTTTGCCACTGTCTTTTTAAAAACTTCAGTCTTGTAAACAAAAAAACCTTTTTAAGAGATTTAAAAATTTTTGCAACTGTCTTTTGATTATAAATGGCCGGAGTCAAATGGTTTTAAGTGATAAGTTAATAACTTAACGAAATTGTATTTACGTTAAAAATGACTTAAAATGATTTAAGTTGGAAGTTAATCAACCTAATGAAACTGATTTTGTTATAATTTTTTATAAAATTGATAGTCAAACTTAAAGGCTTTTAAGACCCTTAAGACCCGATGATGAAGGGAGAGTGTATTTGATGATTGTGCTACCAAGTCTCATTTGTGATGACTTAAAGTGCAACTTCAATAGAGAATACAAACCCCTGAGGGCAATGTTGGAAATTCTGAAAATCATCCAGCTGCTATTGATATCCTCTTGAGACGGGTAAGAAGGTTAAATGGTCTCTGTTCTTTCATCTACCACTCAATTTATCTGTTATTTTCATATGCAGGCTATTATTACAGAGAAATATGGTGCACAGGGATATAATGTTGGCGAAGATGGCGCTCTTGCTATTATCTCCAGACATGTTATTCATTAATACAATGTGGTCTTCTCAATGATCTGTTGTTGATGTTGGGACCCTGATTATGCAGCTTAAAAGAAGGACTAGATCTTGTAAAGGAGGCAATTGACAGAACAGGCTATAATGATAAGATTAAGATTGCAATTGACGTTGCTGCTACTGATTTCTGCATAGGTAATGTGTCAATTTTTTCTGCTGATCACTTTAATGAGTTGAAACTTGACATTTATATTCTCTGTATCAGGTACAAAGTATGATTTAGATTACAAGTCTCCTAATAAGTCAGGACAAAACTTCAAGTCAGCCGAAGATATGGTTGAAATGTACAAGGAACTATGTAGAGGTATATAACTATGTTAACAAAATAGGTTTGTCACTGTTTAATGCTTCATATGCAACTACATATAATTTTTAATGACGGTGAATCTTTCTTTTTTGACGTTTCCTGGGTTTCAGACTATCCTATTGTGTCTATCGAAGATCCATTTGACATGGAGGACTGGGAACAAGTCAAGTATTTTTCCGAGCCTGGAATTTGCCAGGTTTGTTCATGAATACTTGCTATGGTGGTTCTGATGTTGTTGGTCAGTGACAATTATGCTTGTTTCCGCCTTGTGTGAGAGTTAGATTGAAATGGATAGGAAACATTCTCATTGGGAAAACAATCATGTTTTGTCTGCACTAAAAGAGCCATAAGTATTTTCATTAGGAAAACAATTTGATGTATATTAGATGCGATTAAGGCCTTTTTGCTCTAGGTTAAATACAACGTTAACACCTAAAGAACTCCGCAAGTTGGAGGTAGATATCAGTCATTTTCATCTTTCTACATACAAATTCAGTTTGACACTCCTTATAAGTTGGATTTCAACAAGCCTGAGCATGTTAGTTTGAGTAGAGTGCTAATTGATCTTCCAACTAGTCTCCTGTACTTGTCTAAACCATTGGCAAGCACTCTATGCCCCTTGTTATTCTTGTTCATAATTGAATTTATCCTGCACCTCAGTACATCCACTCCCATGTAAAATATTTGAAACATACAACTTTGAAAGATCAAGGTTGTCCTACAAGACTAAAAAGAATCCAATCTTTGTAAATTGACAATGCTATGAGCATAATTCTTTCTGGCCATGCTGATGCCCTGTGGGATCTCGTGAAAACTTTTGTGTGGAAGATGGTGTGACCATTCTTATTCTCACTCAAGCTAATTTGATTATAAGTCTATATGAATCATGTTATATAATCCCCAAGTGATTACTTGAAACAATATGAAACCATTGATGTAAGTAATTGTTAATTGCTTTTATAAACAATTAACAAGTACTTCGAATTTCACAAACCATTTTCTCAAGAAAAGCCATCAGTATCCAACGGGTAGCACGTCTCATTCATTTCCATGTACAGAAAGTAACCATTAGCCAGAGGATGAAGAGAACTATATGGACGAGTTTCAATGTAAACATGGATTTCCAGTAGCTAAACCATGATTCTTTTATTCTCTCAGAAGTTCCCGATTCTTCTTCTTTTTTTTTTTCCCATCTAATAATCTGAAGTGCCCTTGACGTACTTTGGTAGGATAATAAAACTTTCTGCTTCACATACAAATTGGAATCGATACCTCTAAATTTTTTAAACTGACTCCGTCAAGGATGGTAAAATATTGGTTGTCTTCTTTTGTAAATAAAACATGCATCAGGAAGATACTAAAATATTAATTTGCAACGTGGTCTTATTATAGTCGTTTAGTGTTTACTCTAAATTTTTTGAAGCATGATTTGAAGTTCAAGTTTTTGCTATTCTCATTCCCACTGTAACTTCAGTATGCGGTTATTATATATGTTAGTTTAAACAAGAAGTTATTTTGTAATGTATTGAATGTGTCGATTGCAATTCTGGAAAGATAACCATGGAGCAGTCTTAAGTAGTTATAAGGTTAGCATCATGCAGAACATATGTCATGCCATATAGACGTACCAACATGATTGAACTTAAGCTGTGCCAGTAGGGGTGTTCATGGTTCGGGTAATTAACCGAAAACCGAACCGAACTTATAACCGAACAGAATTTGTTAAAACCGAACCGAACCGAATTAAAAATTCGGATTTCGGTTTAGATATGGGTTTAGCTATATGAACCGAAAACTGAATTTATATAAATATATATATTTTTATATATTTATATTATTTTATATATATAAAATGTCCATTAAAATTTTATACTAATATAAAAAACACTTTTTATGCTTGAAATATTTTTTTTGCCAAAAATATATATAATTAAATTTAAAAAAAATATATAAATAGTGTAATTCAAGTATAAAATTCGGTTTTCGGTTTTGACCCATAACCGAACCAAACTTCGGTTCGGTTCTCGGTTCGGTTCATTTTCGGTTATGACCCAAAAATTTTTTTTAACCGAACAACCCGAACCGAATAAACCGATTAACCGAGAACCAAACCGATGAACACCCCTAAGCTGTGGTAGGGAAGAAAGTGCCATATAGAAGTTACTAACCCAATTCTTGTCAACTGAGTGGTTATGAATTTAATTTAGTTTTCTCTTTTTTTTCCCTTACATTTATAAACTTCTGCCCAACTGTTGTGCATGCTCGTTTTATTTGCAGGTTGTACTTTGTAGGAGATGGCTTGTTGATGTCAAATTCAAAGCGTATTGAGCGAGCTATTAGTGAGCATGCTTGTAATGCCCTTCTTCTCAAGGTACATGGTGATTTCTAAATTCCAGTGTTTTAAAATTATGAAATTGCAACACTTTAGCACTTCCTTTTATGGATATATTCCAATCAGAAATTTCATTTTCTTAATGGCAAATTACTTATACCTACTATCCGCTGTTACTGGTTGGTCAACACGATTTATATCTTTTGAGGGGAAATCTAATAACGTTGCACGGGGTGTTTGTTTGTTTGCTTGCCACTGATTAGTTAAAGGTCACTTGCCTGTATGTAAGACATAAGTTGTCTTACAGAAAGATTCAAAAACAATTAATGTGGCTCTCACAGACAAGTGGAGCCTTGTAGAAACTTCGGGAAAACTAAAGAAAGTGTATCTTAATGAAATAGTTTGCATGATATTGTGTATTTGTCGGAAGTTTACATTTGTTAGCATACGTGCAAATTATAAGACTTGTATTGGGGCAATGTAGGTGAACCAAATTGGGACAGTGACAGAAGCAATTGAAGTAGTGAAAATGGCAAAGGATGCACAATGGGGTGTCATAATATCACAAAGAAGTGGGGAAACTGATGATTCTTTCATTGCTGATCTTTCGGTTGGTCTTGCCACGGGTCAGATAAAAGCAGGTGCACCTTGCCGTGGAGAGCGGTTGGCCAAGTACAATCAGGTAAGTTTTCATCTCTTATGTCTATACTGTCCCCAGCTCCTTTCTTTTGGTCTTGGGATATGGAGAAGTAAACTAGTTCCCTCATGCCCCTGTCCAAGTATAAGCAAAATAGTTTTCCATTTGTTATCTCTAGAAATGGTGTGAACAGCCTGATGTGAGGTCTATTCTAGTTTTTCCTTGACATGGCGTTGATAATGTCGAATAGGCCTCACAAATTAATTTCTGTTTGATTAGATTTTGTCCGTTTTGAGGCATATATTTCCATTTTCGTGATTTCTTTAATTGTTATACCTTCCAAATCTAAATTTTGTATGGTTTTTTAGTTTATTCTCCAAAAGTTCATTTGAATTGTTTTTTAGAATGGCTAATACACCCACACTCTAGTCTACATGTATGTCCACAACGTTACTCGAACCCTCACTTTAAAAGATCATTTGAATTGTATTTCATTTCTAATTCTGAATTTGAAGACAAATTTACTTTCCAACTTTCTGAGATTAATTCATTTGATTTTTTTGTTTTTCTTTCAGTTACTCAGAATCGAAGAAGAGCTTGGTGATCAAGCAAGCTATGTTGGTGAGGACTGGAGGCATTCATGATAAAAGAAGAAAAAGCCATCAAATTTATAGTTACTCTACATCAGAGAAGGTATAACTAAGTTTACTAGATATATTTGTGAGATGCATTGTAACTTTGAGTAGGAGTTGATAGTCGAAGGTTTTGCATATGTGAAAGTGTGGCAGAGGTGTACAACAGATGGGGACACCATTTTTAATTTGTTCGATTTTCTGCTCAACATTCAATACATATCCGTCCGAGATATTATCAGTAGCTTCGGATAAGCTGAACTTCATAGTGTTAGATAACCGAGTATATATAGAAAGTTTTAAGATATCATCCGAGATGTATAATAAAAAGTTTTATACAACAAAAATGATTAAGTGAATATACTTGAAGATAAAATATGAACCGCCAAAATGCCAAACCATCAACATCTGAAAACAATAACAAACAACTTTTTTTTTGTAAGAAATATTATTGAACACCGTAAAAGTTAGTTGAAAATTTTAAAAATAAATAGTTAAGTGAAGATATCTTATGAAGTGTAGTTTTCCCAAATGTGTTAATGATCTGAGTCGAATGAGTTTTAGGCTAAACGAGCTAGGCTTGTTTAGTAACTATTCGGGTTGAGTTAGAATAAATTATAAAAAGTGGCTCGAGCTTGAATTCGAATATTTTTGTTGTTGTTGGAGCTCGAAGCTCGTTTAAAATTTTTAGCTTTTTTTAATAATTTTGCAATAAACTTGTTTTCAAGTTTAAGAAGTTTGATCGGCAGTTTAAGAAGTTTGATCGGCTCGTTTATTAAATCACGCTCGAGCTCGAAAGCTCATTAACAATTACAAAATTTGTTCTAGATCTGAGACTATTATTTATGAAACTTAAGAAAAACACTATTTTATACTCAGCCTTGTATTTTTAATATTAAGTGAGATGTAACCATCATATTAAAAAGAGAGATAGGTATTTGTTTTATAGTTTCACATCCATCTTGTTGTTGTTGTTGTTGTTGTTCAGTGTGAGATATGCTTTTTTATAAAATAATATGTAATTACTACTCAAAATATAAATTATATATAATATATAATTATAATTATAATTATAATTTTTAATTAGAGATATGATACATATATTAACTTATGCTTACTAACTAAACAAAAATCTAAATATTGATCAATTTACATACTACAAAGTAGAATATAAGACAACTTAACTAATATAGTTAATATAACTTAACTTTGAAAATAAACATTTAATAAGTATTGCAAAAAATAAAAAAAAAAAAAAATAATAATAATCTACAAAGCCGATTAATCGCCGCCTATGCGCTACTGCACCACCAACATTTTCGATTTGTGTAAATCGATCAAACAAATTGGTCAACCATGGTCAACGGCGGTCAACGATGACCAAACTTGTCGAAAACTTGCAAATCTTGTCGGAAATATCCAAAACTCACCGTAAACTAGTTTTAATCACTTAGTCGTTGTTTATATCTATTATAAGATGTAAACACAACTCGCCGTTGTTTAATCACTTAGTCGTTGTTTATATCTAGTTTTTGGAATAGCCACAACTCGCTGGAAATACCCAAAACTTGCCATAAGTGCCAATTCGATTAATTCCGCCTATACCAATTGCAAACCGATTCACGATTTTTGTAACTTTGCATTTAATATAAAACAATGGATAAAATTCCACATACTTAATTTTAATCTTTTAAAATATTCAATTTATTTATTTCGTTGATATCTTAGTAGAAGATGTCTTATATTATAAAGAGAGAAATAAAAATATTGAAAAAAAAAGAAAAATAAAATGAAAAGATATAAAAAAAAAAAGAAGCTTACTCACAAATAATATATAAGTAAAAAATATTTGTTCACAACGTGAATCTAAATTCTATTAGTTTGTTAAGCTCGAGTTAGGCTTATTAATCTCGACTAGCTCGTTCGACTCGTGATAATTAAATGAATTTTTGAACAAGTCGAGCGAAATATTAGTTTTCAAAGCTCGGCTCGTCAAACTAATCGATCACTAGTATTTATTCGATATTAACTCGAGATAGTAAGTATTAAGCTCGAGCTCGAATAGCTCGTGAAAAACTTGACTTATTAACACCAGTAAATATAGTTTTTTTAAGTTAGGTTATAGATGCTCTTTATACAATTAATTGATTTTTTCTTTCGCCATTTATTAATTGTCAACTCTAACTTCATTCTTCATAGTGTTAGATTAGGGCATGTTTAATTAATTAAATGTCTTATAAGGATTATGGGTCATACATGAGGTCCACATCTGTATCTTCCTCTTATTTGGGAGGAGATGAGGAGAATTTTGGTGGGCCCATTTAAAAAAAGAAATATTAAATTATGATTTGTGATCCACACATGTTAGAACAACTGATTACGTGCTAAATAAACAGCCTCTAACTTAAGAATTCATATTCAATTGCTATCTGTTTATATTTCTTAAATTCCCCTTTCATTAAATACCATTTACTTTGAATTAAGTCAATGTCGACACACAATCACATTTCCAAAAAAGAAAAAAAGAAAAAAAAAAATTAAGCGGAAACATTTTCCCTCCCATTTACCACAAAAACCCTAGTGCGTGTCCCTATATATTGTTTGTTTCTTATCCAAGATGACACACATCTTTTATATCTTTCTTTTATATTTTCTTTCACACATAACTAGTGACAATACCTTATCTCTTTCTTTCTCTCTCTATCACATCACTTAATCCTAAAAAAAATCATTCACAAATGATTTCAACTCTACACATCTAGGTATTCACCTCTTTTTATATATTTATTATGTGTTACTGTTACATTGGTTATATAGATCTTGTATAATATTTCCTGGTTTTTTATTTTCAATTTTTATATATATTTATGTTTTTTAATTTTATTTTAATTAAATTATAAGCTCTTTCTTTTGTGGACTACTTGTTTACTGGATGGTAGAGGTCGTTTGTTGTTTTTAATGTTTTAGGAAGAAAAAAAATGGAACTTTGTTTGTTGTTTTGTAAACGATACCTAGTAGGGAGAAGACTGTTGTTTTGCATAATTTGTAGACTAGATTTATTTCAATGCTATTGTTGTTGAGCTTATCAAGTTTAGTGATGGCCTTAAGTTAGCTATAAAATCTTTTACACTTTTTTTTTTAAATAATAATAATGTTATGTGGTTGTATCTTATTTATCCTTGTGACAGTTTATTTATTTATTATTTTCTAGTGAGCCATTTGATAAATCTTTTGTGTATATATATTGTGGGTATTTTTTTTTATTATTATTCTTTTTAATAAGAAAAGAAGTACAATTGTTTGTAAAACTGTTAGATTGTCTTTAGATAATTATACTAAAGCTCATATATGTTGTTTGGAGCAGGGCATTTCTCCTGGGTGGCTGATCGAGGGAATGCTTCGTGTATTTGATTTCAGTAAGTAGTAATTACTTCATAAATCTTATGTAACTTCTCATAGTTGTAGGCGCTTATACATGCTAATAAGGAATAGAATCACTAGTTTTTAGGGGTGTTTGTTTAAGCTTATATGTGGGCTTACCAACTTATTTGATTTCGGCTTATATTTTATAAGCCCCCATTTTCTGGCATATTTTGAGACTTATGGGCTTATATAAGTTTACAAGTCTCAAAATAAGCCGGAAAATTGGGGCTCATGAAATATAAGCCCAAACACAAATAAGCTCATAAGCCAAATATAAGCTTGAACAAACACCCCCTTAGATAGTAACTTATATTAAGCAAACATTAATTAGCCTAGCATATGATTATATTTGTTTTT